>WAAG01039694.1:12248-53170 GCA_013390105.1 Tichodroma muraria | reverse complement strand
GAAAAAATTTCTCTATAGAAAGGGTAGCCTAGCATTAGAACTGGCTGCCAAGGAAGTGTTTAAGTCACTGTTCCCGGAGGTATTTAAAAATTTATATAGATCTGGTACGTATGGACATGGTTTAGTGATGGACTTGGTAATGCTATGTTAATGGTTGGACTTGCTGACATAAATGATTCTGTGATTCAATGACTCTAAATGACGTGTCGAGAAGATGGCATTTTGGTTAGTCAAATTGTGTCTTCTTTCTCTAGATCCTTGTGCTAGTTCGGAACCCCAAGGACACGGCTGTCTCCTATTACCACTTCTGCAACAACGTACCACTGATGCCATCCTTCGCCTCCTGGGATGAGTACTTTACAGACTTCATGAATGGAAAATGTACTTTGTACATCCTCTGGCATTTCTCCTAACATGAGGGGCATACACAGAGACCCTTGCATGGGAATCCTTCTGTGATATACCTTACCAAGGCACTCTCAGAACAGGCAGACAGGTCCCTGTTATGGCAGAAACGGAGTACCAGAGAATCAGAGTTTTGTCTCTCATCTAGAATGGAGAGATCATGAGAAAACTTGAGCCTGACTTTTCCATTCCCACAAGAGAGCTTGTGGTTTGCCATATCAAGTGGCCAGACCTGGGCCATTCTGCACAGACCTCAGGAGAAAGAATAAACATGTTGAGCTGGTCACCCCTTCACCATTCTAAAGCCGCACTTAGAAAGCTGTCTGGGCTGACTCCTCTTATTTGGTTAAGGACCTGTATTGGTCTAGACAGTTATGCCTCTTCTTTGTTTGCAGTGGCCTGGGGATCCTACTTTGACCATCTAGTGGAATGGAACAAATACATTGACAACGAGAGGATCATGACAATAAGCTATGAGGAACTCAAAGAGGTGTGGCATTTCACCCAGCTCTTCCTTGATGAGTGTGCTGTGCATCCCTCCTGATATGAATGGGTTTCAGAAAGTAGAAACTCTTGGGGCAAGTTTGTCTGCCCCTTTAGAAGGATGTACCTTTCTGAGTTATTCATTTATGTTTGAGGGAAACCCATGGAGGTTAGGAGGAGGATAGCCTTGCCTATTTGTGAAAGGAGTTTTATCTGGCAGAGGCACAGATCTTGGGAAAGAAGAAAAGGCCTTGAAACTGAGGCCAGCTTGTGTAGATTTCCTGGCCTGAAGGGTTTTCTGTGAGAGCTCTTAGAATTCCTTGCTGACATTGTAGGAGACAGCTTCTCCTGCTGGGCTTCCCACAGGGTTCTGGCTCCATCCTACAGCCACAGTGTCAAATCTCTTGGTTTCACTTCTGTGCTATGTCCCTTTGGACAGGACCCGATACTGGGGATGAAAAAGATTGCTTCCTTCTTTGGATTTTCCCTGTGCGAAGAAGATTTTTCCAGAATTGCTGAGAAGACCAGTTTCAAAGCTATGAAAGAAAAGTCCAGTGAAACCCATGGAAAGTTTGGGGACATCCTCTTCCGGAAAGGTAAGTCTCTGCAAATGGAGATCTACCTTCTGAAGAACTCCAGAAGGAGTTTTGAGTATGTTACTTTACTTAGCCATGAACTCATTGGACTGTCTGGGTCCAATGAGTTGAGATCACAGGAGGGTGAGTTCTCTCCTGTGGTGCCACCTGTACAGAAGGCTTCTGCTGTTGACAGAATTGGGGGGCTGTTTGTGAGACACTTATCAGAGTGCCAGTCTCAATGTCCAAAGTCATTGCTTCTGTGTTGCTGTTTTTTTTCTGTAGCAGCTCTGGTAAGTGAGGGAAATGAGGTGCAAAGGTGAGGGCCAGCACTGGTGAGGTTATGGCAGCAGTTATGCAGCAAATCTTCCTGGGCTCTATGTAAGTGCTACTCGGCGTTGTGGTGCAGCTGTTTTCTGTTGTTCAGGTGATGAGGCTGCACATGTCACTTCAGGAAAGTCACCTTTTGGAGGAGGTTGCTAATGGGACGAGAGTCTCTTGAATCTCAAGGGAATGCATTGCTCACTGCTCTGCTGGCCTCAAAGGCATCTTCCTGTTACCTCCTCAGCAAGAGCTTTATATGTCTCCTCTCAATGGATATGCCAGTAGTGGTCCCAGAGATGGTCTCTTACAGACCTGGGGCCAGGGGCAGAGCTCTGGCAGCCTTCCTGCTCCCCACAAGCTCAAGAGTCTTTGGTTCCTGAACACTGTGAGATGGGCTTTTTAAGATCCATTTCTTTTACCACTCCTTGGGGCAAGAGGGATTTAGCCACTCACTCTCCTGTCTACCACCTACCACAAAAAAATTTCCCCCTTCAAAGGAAGTAATTCATGAATGAGCTTTCCCGTGTTACAAAACAAGTCCCTTTTTTTCTGTGTAAAAGCTTCATGAAGTCCCCTTGGAAATCCCCTTCTGGGGAGGGAGAGCTTGCAGGCAGCTAATCAGCAATGATCCCTGTTGTCCGGCTGCAGCCTTTGCTTCTGATCTTTGATACTTTTCCTCTCCCAGGCAATCAGACCTCTCAAGGCAATAAATATGATCCTTCCTGCCTTGTGTAGTCAATGACTTTGCCCCACTGCTGCCTAGATATTTTCTCTCAGGATCATCTTCCTTCAGCTTTTGGTACTTGTACACAGGGGTTGTTGGAAACTGGAGAGACGTCTTCTCAAAAGCTCAGAATGAAGAAATGTACCGGAAATTTCAAGATTCCCTAGGAGGAACAAAGATTGCAGCAAAGATAAAATATGATGTGTACTGCAAGGCTTGAAAATAAACAGATGAATAGCATGAGAGCAAGTCATGTTCCAAAGGTGATTCTCCAAAAGTGGATAGTCCCCATTTTTCCTTCCTATGAGAGAAGAAAGAAACCCCTCTGAGAACTACCTGGCACCTCCAAGAATTTGGTAGGTGATTCTTAGGTGTGTCTGGGGTCTAGAGGTTGTGCTTTGATTGATGTAACCAAATAAAATGTGTGTATACCTCAAGTGAAGGCCTGGCATCCTTTTAGGAGAGAGATGGTGTGCAGACATCATAGCACCAGTCTGGTGGCATCCCTGTCTCTGCTTCTTGGCCTGAAATGATGAAGGAGGCCCCTGCAGGTCTTGTTGGTGAGACAGAGAGATCAACACAGAGCTTTTCTTCTGGAACAGAGGATTTGACACAGATATATGGTGTGGGTCTGAACCACCAAATATCTGTTGAATACGTTAGTCTGGGTTTAGAGCCATCATAGCTACCGTGGTGTTGGCAGGTCAGAAAGACCTTTGACACTTTGGCAAACTTCACACCTTGGTATGACAAAGGATGGAACTTCTCAAACTCAAAGAGCTGTAAACTCTTAAGTAATGAACAGCAATATGTTCTCTAGAGTGTTTTGCTCCTGTTGGACTCTCTGGGAAGGTAAGTGGCAAGTAGGAAGAACCACAACATTCAAATGGGAGGACAGAAAGAAAGAAGCCCCTTGATGACCCTAAGCTAATCTAGCTGAACTGTGAGAGTAGCATTTATTTGACAATAAATACACTTATGCTACATAGGTATGTTTTCCACACCCTCCTTACTGTAGTTGATGTTCTTGCTCAATCTATGCAGAATGTGTTGTGTGACCCTTTGTCACAACCAATCTCATGGGAAACCAGAAAAGCCAAGGAAGTGTCTGTCTAGCAAACAGAATTTGGTTCCTTGGAAGAGGGATTCTGCCATATTCTAGATAGATTTACCAGCAGGACTCTTACACTGAACTAAGATTAAAAACTGAGTAACCGGCAACCACAAATGTAATTAACGAAACTGGGAAATTATTAAGTCCCTTTCAAAGTGCTGACTGTCTCTGCACAGCTCCTCGGTACTACCCCTAACCTGTCCATGGCCCAGGACTCCATGCCAATCCCTGCTCCAGGCTCTTAGCCCCTGCTCCACTGATGCCGCAGCAGGGTCAGGCTTCAGCTCCTCACAGTCTGCCCTGCCTAGGCACCGGCCCTGCCAAGCTGGACCCATCCACAGACTCACAGCCTGGCCAATCTTCAGCCCACCACCTTCTCCAGGACAGTGTCCAATGCCTGAACTAGGCTGTCCAAGTACCCCTGGCTGCTCTGCACCTGGTTGGAGAGTGGGATGTGCTCTCGCTGCCATGCCCTGCATCCCGTCTGTGTGACAGATTATGGGGAGTGATGCAGATTCAGCTCTGAAGGGCCACTCAAAGCCTGCTTCCCAGGCAGATTTTCTAAATGTGTGTGCAAGGGCTGCACATGTAAGAAAGCTCTGCATGAAAAGGCATGTTTGTTCGAACCTGATGATTCTGGGTTTATACGTTTCCATTTCCAAAAGAGTAGGACTTTTTTTATTCTGGGCTTCCATGGATTAATAGAGGCAAGTGACCGTGACCTGTAATTTTTGGAATTAGCAACATTTTTACCTGCTACTTAGTACAGACCCTATACAATTTACTATATGGTGATATCAAGAGCTATCTAGACAACAGAAAACATTGTGTAATCTCATTGTCTGCAAGGAGTTGAACAAGTAGTTAAACAAGGCAACAAGCCTGACCAGAAATGGAAAAACAATCACTGAAATTCAAAAGGCTTTTATTAAGATAAAGAGGTGGCATCTTAAGGTCTGTTGGTTTGGTTTTTTTCTTCTGCAAAGATTTTTTGCAGCCTAAAGGCCCTTAGCAGCCCAAAAACTTTGGAAACTCTGAAGTTCTTGTAAACCAGAAGTGATGACATGATTCTTACCAGTTTTCCTAAAATGGGTGAGCCTTTCTTGCTTGATGAAATGTCCACTGATGCAGTACAGAATAGCGTGGTTGCACATAACACAGCAATGATGCTCATGACCAGTTAATGATGACTTCAGACTTCTGTGGAGGCACAGGAGCAGGGTTGTTCCCTGGAGGAAGGCAGAGGGTGCTTCCATAGGCTTTCTTCATTGCACAACGTAGGTAGTTTATTGGTGCTGGGTGGAGCTGCAGGCTCCCCTGCCACCCCGACTCTTGGACCCTTTTCTTCTCCCTCCCCATGCCTTTCAGCCCCAGCATTTGGGTTTACTGGTTACCTTCACATTTTCTCCAAATCACTTAGACAAACAACTTAATAAGCCATTTGAGGGAAAAAAAAGAAAAAGAAGGAGTTGATATTTGATATGCATTACATCTCCTTAATGCTCCACTTGTTTTTTTTTTCCTCAGACAGAAAAATATAAAATTGTCTTATGTAAATATCATAGGTAATTTAGTGATAATTTGATGTCTGAGTTGTAGCATCTCAAATTTCCAACCAATCTTAAAAGATCTGTGCTAGAAAACGCTTTATGTGACTTATTTTAAATATAATATGGTCAAGATTCCACTCAATTAGATGATGTGGTGGTGAATTACGGGTAAGCTGAGGGGGATGCAGCAAACTTTCAGGCCTACAGAGGGAAAGGACTTTTGGCTTCCAAACAACATTTTTCACAGAAATTATTGCAATGACTTGGGGAAATGAGCTCAGACTCTCTTTATGATTAAAAGGCTGAAATTGGATTTGGTTTTTAGGAGACAAGTTAATGGCTGCACAGAAACTCTTCTGAAATCTAGTGAAAGCCTTGGGTGGAACCAAAACCATTTTAGTCTGTGAAGACTGTTACTTTTGACTGATTCCTCCGATTTTTAAAAAAATTCTCTTCAGAAATTGGTCAACTGTATTTCCTTTAGACAAAGTTGCCATTCCACGCTGTTTTGGATTTACTTCTAGAAATGCAGTCATCAGTCTTTGCTGATTTGTGAAATCTTATAGTTTCTCATCTGATGTTACCCTACTTAAAGGATTTCCTTCTTCTGACCTCTCAGTCTATGTATACTTATGGGTGTTCAAGCTGGAAACTTTTTCTATACTGAAAGTCCTTTCCTAAGGCATGCAATTTTAAATCTTTTTCCTTTGTTTAATTCAATTTCATCTGTAGTCCACGGTGCTATCTTTTTCTAGTAAGATGCTTACTTTGTATTCACTTCTAGTCCTGTTAAAGAGAATGAAAAAATTATATTTCAGAAGATAATTCAGTCTCATGTCTTGTCCCATTTGTGCCTTTTCAAAGTAAGGCTAGATCTTTTTTATTTGATCTGAAACTATATAGTGTTTTCATACAGATTGGTTTTTAATTTCCTGTGTAAAATGTCTTTTCTGAGACTGTATGTAGGCTTTAAAGGTGTGATTATGCATTTCTGAATGTGAAGCAATAAAGTGCCATTTACAAAAACTAAGGACACACATTCTTTTTCAGTCGTGGCTCCATAGTCTACTGTTGCCTTCACTCACCTCAGACGAAGACAAATGTTCCCTCAAATTTCCTTGGGGAGCTGCTCCCTAGACTCTTTCATCCCAAGTAATCCAGACTAGGACATCTTTAAAGTAAATGTGAAAGGATCTTCAGTTGTCCAAAGCTTAGAGGTGATCTTAACTAGACCTTTTTATTTGAAGTGGACTGATCATAATCACTGAGAGGACTGTTAATTTCTAAAGGCTACATTTACATTTAGCTAAACTAGGACAGTCAATGTTTGAAATACAGAAACTCAGTTTCTTCTGAGTGAGAACATAAAAGTACAACAGACCTTTCTCCTCACATTCTTTGTCTCAGTCCAGCAACATTTTGTGGCATTTTGGGTTGCAGCAGACCCCACGCAGGCTGAATATTCCTGCGAAATCTGAGCCCATGGCTGCCCCAAAGGCTAGGCTTACTTCCCTCTTCTAACTGCAGTTGTCTGCTCCTTTTTTTGCATGAGCTCTTCTGTTTTTTAGGCACCCCCAGCTTTCTGAAACAGCACAAAACACTCACTTTTGGTGGCAGCAAGCTGTCAGATTGACCCAGCTGTCTTGCACAACCTCACCCTTGGTGTCTCTGGGTCACTAAGAAAGAATTTCTTGCTTCAAAGACTTGGCTCTGTCATTTTCTGCTTCTTTCAGGCATCTGCTAATATCTGCCCTCGCTGCAGGCTTCCTCCCCCGTGGGTAATGCCCTCATGCTCCAGAAGACTTTCCCAGTTCAGGGCTCTCCTTCACCCAAGGAAGGGCAGGTACAGCAAGGCAAAGGGGCAATCCCCTGGCCGGCCACTGGAAGGGAACAGGGTAGACACGGCACTCTGCGCTTGCACTGATAAACAGCATCCCTCTCCCTCGTACCCGGACAGGGGCAGCAGTGGTTGTAGGTATGATGGAAGTCAAAGATTTTTGGGATAGGGGAGGAAATTGGACTTTTTTCTGTAAGGAGAACTTTGGAACTCAGTTTAGCGGTGATCATTTCAGGCTTATTGCATTCCCAAAAATGAAAGTTATTTTCTTTTCTTTGCAAATAAGAAAGTTATTCCTTATTTGAAAAATACAGAATTTATTTCTTTTATGATATCTCCACACTAAGAAGAGTGTGTATTCATTATTTTTTAAAACAATATTGAAAATTTAAAAAAATGTTAAACATATATATTTTCTGAGTATTTAACATCTTTTTCTTAGACACTCAGTTGTATTATGGGTTTTTTCATATTCGATCCAGAACATCAAAGATAAAGCCATTTACGTCAACCTTTACTTGTTCTCCAGGATAAATACTTCACATCTTTATGAATGGGAAAGGTACTTCTCATTCTCTGGAAAGATGTTCTGATTATCAGCATGTACACATAAAAATAGTTGTAGCCAAAGTGAGCCTAGATTTTTGAAAATGAACAGAAAATCAGAATTTGACCTTGTGTTTGGCAGAAAATGCATTTTCTCTATGTTTTCTCTATTTTCAAATTTATTTTCACTATGTTATTTAGGTCTTTCCACCAGAAAAGTACTCAAAAACCTTAGCCCTGATTTCCCCTACTCTTGAAATAATTGTCATGTATTATTTTTATGGTTCCAAAGACACAGATGTGGTTCTGCATTGAACCTTTCCTAGCAAGAGACTAAAACAGTGTTTAATGACAGGGGTTGGTTTTGTGCATTTGGCTTCTCTCCAGCTAATGCACATTGGCTGCTGCAACTGGAACATGATGAGGGGAAATGTGGAGGGAGGCCATTGTACCCTCTTCAGTGATTCCTGTGTGCTTTCCTAACTATTTCCAACTTTCTGAAGGCTGATAAGAAGCAGATCTGGGCTGCCTGAGCAATGTCCATTTGCAAGAGATATTCCCTGTCTGGAATCCTAAGGAAAAGTGAAGGATGGACTGAAACACTAGGACAGGTTGGATATAGTCCTCAGACTTCTTGTTGGACAGTATTTTCTAGTGTTTTTTCAAAGTTTTGAGGACACATATTTAGAGACATAGGTGATGTCAATTATACCACAGACATGCATGCTAAAATATTTGAAGAATTCATTCAGAAGGTACTTCCAGGATTGAAACCTATTAAAGCACCTCTGAGTATCTTCCTGCTAATACAGAAAATCTTTCATCTTATAGATGAAACTGTCCATTTCAAACCATAGACAGTTTACTGTAAAGAAAATTATATACAGCCCGGGAGCTGGGAACAAGTCAGAATTCAATCTGTTATTTATCCCAGCTAGTTCTGGGTATTATGCTTCATTGCTCGTCTCTTTCTTAACCCTTGCTTCATAGTCCAAGTCCCACAGCCGGATATAAATCTAAAGTTATGAAAGGAAGGTAATGGTGAAGAAGAAACCCTTTCTTCTCTACCTAATACGTGCATGTTGTCGCTGCTGCTGAATACTTTTTTTCTCTTCAACACTGGCTTGGGAATTGACTTGCCTGTGCAGTTGAGGAAACAGGCATTTCAGTGATGGATATCTAAAGTCAATATCTAAGCTAAGAAGAATCAAAAGAGGTGGGGTTAACGCTATTTAAAGTAAAACATATCTCATCTTTTAGTCAGAGTATTCCTGAAATCAGGTACTGCAGGTCATAATGACCCATTAAGATCAGTTCAATGATGCTTCAAAACAGAAATGGTCAGGAAATTGCTGTTCCTGCAAGTGGCATTAAAATAATGTGTATTTATGCAATACAGTTACTGGCTGTTATTGAAACCTGAAATATTAAAACACATTTTTGGAAAAAAAAATGGAAAGTTTTGCATAAAATTTCTATTAGGCAAAAAGCCTTTTCTCTTGGAAAATATTTTGGCAGGAGCTCTTAACATATATATTGAAATGCTTTTAGAAACACTCAAAATTGGGTTTGGATATGACATAATTCTAATGAAATCCTTTGGCAAAGGAGCAATTTTCCCAACTTCAAGCAAAGAACGAACTAAAGAAGATGGGCTTCAAAAGTAAAAGCACTCTGTATTACAAACCATGTGTCCAGCGCTCTCCATAAAGATGCTTGGCAGCCAAGTGTGCACATCTACACATCCCCAGCCTGTTGACAGAATCAAAACAAGTCTTAGAGGTTCACTTTCTTTCCTAAATTGTCTGGAATATGTTGGCCACGTTTGAATCGTCAGTGACCTAATTTGCAAAGTTACGGAGCACTTATTTTCTACCTAATTCATAGGTATCATCAGTAAGTGATGATACCACAAAATAGCTCTTAAAATCAGACCAGCTGATGTATCTTATGTAAAGATACATAAGGTGTTTTGGAAAGAAATTTTTCCCAGTATGGCATTATTTTTCTTTTTTAAATATCCAACATATTGTCATGGAATTTAAATTACAGACTAAAATGAAGAGTTAACTATAAAATATGGATCCTATAGATGGAATTGAAAACTGCACTGCAATAACGTGAAATATTATGCATTTAGCAAAAGTTTTTAACTACTGCTTGCATGTGTTCTCTCTTATTGGCCTTACTACAGATTAAAAATGTTTTCTAAGTGTCTTCTTCAAAAAGTTTGAAATACATGGGCATGTTGGGGATGCTACCCCACCATCAGACATCCTCCTTCCTTAGTTCAGTCTCTCCCTGTCCACTGGGATAAGTTCCCTGGGAAACACTCTTTTGGCTCATGACCCTGTATCTTCCCGGAACACTTTTACAAATACAGAGCCATAAACCGTGTCAATGAATCTACCAGAGTTTCCTGAAAGTTATTGGTGGTACAGTGTTTCCCACTTGCATCATTTTGTACAGACAAAATAGCCTTGCATGAGGAGAAATCTCTGCCCACTGCTTTCCTTCCTACTCTGCCTCTTAGATTTTCTCAGTGGAGCCAGGACCCAAAGCCTGTTCACAGCAAGCCCACTAAAGGAAAATTGAGAAGCCTACAGTTACAGTGCTGGAACACTGCTGAAGGTACAGCCAAAATATAATTCTGTAGAAATACTGAATCACTATCAGATGCTGGGAATGAGAAGGGTAGCTGAATTCCCTGGGTCTCCTTGACTAGTGAAAATTGAAGCATCGGCCAAAAAAATCAGTTTCCAAGCTATGAAAGAGAAAACCTCAGAACCCCAAAAACATTTGGGAATATTTTTTCAGAAAGAGTGAGCTGATAATTTTTTGGAGGTAGCAGTAAAAAAATCTATTCTAGTTCTTAGTACTAATAATATCTCTCACAATTATATAACTCCTGCTATGTAGAAAAATATGTGGATGCATTTACAGAATAGTACCAAGAATCATTGAGCTTACCTAGGCTCAGTTACATAAAAGCTGTGTGTCTAAGCTATTTATCCTGGTATCTTCCTAATGGAGAGAGGTAAGTGCTTGCAGGAGAAAGTTGATTTATTGCTAGATGTTAGTCTTGGTATATTGCCTTGTGGGGGTGCTCTTCCCTGAGACTGCTTTGTCTCCTGAGGAAATCTCATCCAAAAATACAATAATTTTTTTACCACTTTTTCAGGAGTAATCTATTAAAGAGTTATGTTATGGGAGAATGGGCCATATTTAAAAAAAAAATGTTGTGAATAATAGCTTGTCAGCTGAGCAATATGAATCAGTTACTGCACACTCCTCATGATACTGATTCTAGGTTTTCCTCACCAAGGCCAAGCAAAAGTGACCTGCTCTATTTGACCTTGGTGGAATGAGCTGGATTCTTACAATTTCGTGTACTGGTTGATACAACACAAAGTTTTTGTGAAGAAAAAAATAATCATTTGATTTTCATATCCTGTTGAGAAATTCCATTAACTCCATGAATGTTATGATTGCTTTTAGATGTGCATGTGACTTACTGGATGAGAAGAAATACTTAATATCTTGAATTGTGTTTAAGCAAGAATTAAAGTACACAAGTGTAATATTTTTCAACTTGTAAACCATAGCTCAGGTGCTACCTAACTCCAGAGGTGAAACAACTTAATTTTTGTCTTAAAGGTACAGCCAAACTCTGCTCCAAGACATAACCCAAGAACTCTTCTGTCTTAACAGGCTCAGAACCCTGGGGCTTCTTGAAACCATGTACAGCCCATTTGAACTTCATAGTTAGATCTCATCTTTCCCTCATACTCAGCACTTTTGGAATATGAGCCTCCATCTAGACCTCTCCAGATGGAAACAACTGAAAATGCTAATAATTTTTACAAATCTTTTGCAAAGCATGTAGTGTTGATTCACCAGAACAACATTCACTACAATAAAATGCTTGCTAATTCTGGTCTGCCTACACAAGACCAGAAGAACAATCTTGGTTTTACTAAAATTGTTTATTTAGCCTGTCACTTTTAAAATGTTTTCTTCACCTCAGAATTACTTGGAGACTGAAAGGCTCAACACAGCTCTTCTGGTAATTGCAACCTGGGTCGAAATTTTTGGCATTGGGCTGAGGAGAAATTTGCCAACCTGGGAAGCAGGATCTTCTGGTGGCCTGAAGGGAAACATTGGCAGGAGACTAGGGCACTGTGGGGAAGACATTTGAAAACTAAAGACATATGAAATAGTGCATATGCGTTGGTTAATATAGCACAGCATAATTATTTTTCTGTAAAAATATTCAAGGATTAAGAAAAAGGAATTCCCATTTCTAGTAGTTTCTTTTCCCTGAACTGAAGTTTATAGACTTCCCACAGAAACTTAATTTGAAGGCCACTTATGAAAGCCAGACTGTGTTTTACACAGCATTATGTCTGAGCACAATTTTTCAGATTCTCCTTGTCTGGCATGCTGAGAAGAGCTGGGCAGTTCCACGTATGAGTTCCAGTTTCATACCATTTAAAGATTAACTGAGTAACATGAATTGGGGCAACATTATAAGCCCTCCCTATAGTTACTGGAAATCCATATATACACCTGAGTTTAAAAGGGTAAGTCTGATTTTAGATGGGTTGAATCTACTTCTAGTCTCCCCTGACACTGCAGCAAGTTTTTGTTGGTGCTCTAACTAAGCTTACCAGATAGAAGTTTTCATGGTAATAATAAACCCACTTATTAGTAAGGTTGGATAGAATACATAGGCAATGCAGTGTTCATTTTATCCCAGTTTTAAAGATGACAGTAGTCACTGAATATAGAAGATGTGGCTAGAATTTTATAGAGATGAGACTGAGAGGATTCCATAAACTTATCAGGAGAATCATAGGAGTTATTGAAAAAAACAGAGGGAAATACATCCTCTCTGGAGTCTTTGGTTTTTAAAAAGTCATCTCTATTGAATCCTGTAGCAACAACAGAATTTCCTATTAAATGCTTGCAGAAAAAAAAAAAAAAAAAGGACATCCTTAATTTAGAGAAAACACAAAAAAAGTAAAAGTTTCCATCTGCGCAGTGTGCATAAAACTCACATCAGCACTAATGGTAAGGAAGACACAAGCACTCTGGGGAAGCAGGCCCGCTGAAATGGCCAAGCTTCCAGTCAGGTGATAGTGATTCAGTAGGTGTGACTCTTGTTCTACCCTCCCAACAGACAACTCTCATTTGTATCTTAGGGATTGGCATTACTTTCGAAAGGGAAAGGCCTTTAGTGTCGTTTCCAGATTCTTTGTTAACCTTGTGGCATTTCGATTTCAGCAAGGGCTTGCTTTCTCTGAGCTCTGGCAGAAACAACATAACCTGCACATCTGCCGGTGCTTTTAGGAGACATCCTGTGCTCCTGAATCGTTTGCTGCAATGCTTGAAAAAGCACAGCAGAGAGCAGGAGGGATTGGCTGCTTTCCAGAGCCCGGCTGGCAGGAGCGGGAGTGCGCAGCCCTCCGTGCTCCTTTGCCATGTGCCAGCTGTGTTTGGGGGGTGTGATGGGGCCAGTGGGGTGGTTTTGCACGGACAGACCTCTTCCAGCCTGGCACTCTGAGTTGCTTCTCTACTGGAGACCCATTCTCCTCCTCCTCCTCGTGACTAAACTCAAAACAGATGGTACCTCCCAAAGTGAACAAACATTTTTTTCCTTCATTTAGTGCAAGAGTAATGCATACAAAATGTTAAAAATGCAAAATACAAAAAATGGCGTGATAAATGTGGTTCTGTGGCAAAGGAGTCATACAGCTATGAAAAGACTTGTTAAATACATCTTGATAAACAATCAAGCAGCTTTAAATAGCCATACCAGAAAAAATGAAATAAGCAGTACATTTTCCCTTTGAAATTTTGACAAGGGTAGCAATCATAGATTGTACTATTTTTAATAACCTCACTAAGTATTTACATGCCTTTTTTTCAAACTTTTTTTTTTCCAAGACAGCTGTGCATAGACAGCATAGCTACTCACACTTTTGGGTACTCTGCAAAAAGAAATGTTGGAGAGGCTTTTGGATATATTCTCTCATTGTCTTCCACATCACAGTGCAACATGTGGGCAGGATTTTCTGTGCCAAAAGGATCGAGAATATTCTTCTGTGTTATTATTGTCACCAAGGAAAACTGATTCTGCTGGCAATGGAAAATGTTAAATTTCAATCATGGTGGATCTGATTTTTAAATCCCATTATGGAGGGCATATGTGAGTGTTGGGGGTTGGGTTTCTTTCTTACAGAATTTTCTCCCATACATTGCTAGGGAACTAATTACTGGGTACTTATGGGTACTCAGGAAAGACAGAGGAAATGGCCAAAAAATCAAGGGAGAAGGTAGCAGTCGGTGGGAGGCACTTCACTTCTGCTCTTCTGGCTGGGAGAGCGGCTCTCTTGGAGGGAACAGCGAGGCTGTTGGTTTCTTTTACTGTGGGGAGATTTCACCGGCACCACTGGAGCCCAGCTCGGAGTGACCCAGCACCGTCTGTCCGTGTGTGCCCGGGAATTTGGATCCTGCTCTCTCCCTGCTCTGCTGGAGCCGCGCTGCCGCGGTGCCCGCGCCCGCCGTTCCTTCGCTCCTGCTCTGGTTTCCCCAGGCCGTGTCCCGCACCCCCTGCTGCTGCCGGGACCTTTCCACAGCTCCAGCAATCCCCGCCGAGCTCCTGACACATCCCGTGCTGTGACACCCTGGGCTTTCTGCTCACCCCGGCCGCCTGTGACAGTGACTGCACAAGGAACCAAGGAAGGTGCCTGTGGTAAAAGACTCACTGGGCCCTGATTCTCTTGTTGTTAACACCATAGTTATTGTTGTTATTTTGTTTATCTTGTTATATGCAGTAGTAAAGAACTGTTATTCCTATCCCCTTACATCTTTGCCTGAGAGTCCTTCAATTCCGGGATTGTAACAATTTGGAGGGAGGAGGTTTTGCATTCTCCATTCCCAGAGTGGCTCCTGTTTTCCCTGGCAGATACCTGTCTTCCAAACTAAGACAGTGAGAAAATATTGTGGCCATATCTGATTATTGTACATAGCATTAGATAACATAAAATGTGGTGCTTTATAAGCCTAAAATACCTAAACAAGGGTTTTTCTAGGGATGAAACCAGTTTTCTCCAAGTGACACTTGTATCCTTGGCAGCTGGTAGCTCTCACCCCATGGATGAAGTCTGCCATTTGTACAGCTCATTCAGTCAAGAGCTGAAAAAGCACATCATGGATGTTATTTCATCTCCAGATGTTCTGTGTGACAAGTCCTTGCCACAGCTCAGCTGAAACCCTTTGAGGCCAAAGCAGGACAATCTAAAAGAATGCTGCCAATTGAATGAAAAATGTTCAATGTATCTTACACAGATTTGAACATCCGTGGTGCTCAAGGAAGTTTTCATGGAGTTCTGTAATTATAGAAACATAAAATTGTTAAGGCTGGAACATGTAATTAGCTTCACAATATTGATGAGTTTTTATCCATAGTTTATGGCTAGGGAGATTGGCACAGAAAAGATAAGCAGCTAGCCCTTGGGAAACAAAAATATTTTATGCCCTAGAGGGAAGCAGAACTCAAGCAAGTCAAGCAGTAAACCTGCCCATATCTTATTTTCCATAACACCATTTTGTGGAACTACTGTTTCTAATTTGGAGAAGATGGCAAACAACAGTTCAATGTTATAAAGAGGTGTTTTGCTTTATAGCAATAAAAAGAGAAGGGAAATGCATTTCTTCTCAGATGTCCTTCTAATAGGTATCTAATAGCAACTGACAATTCCAATCACGCAAAACAGAATTTCATGTAATTAATTATTCAGGCTTCAAAAAGAAGGAGATTGCTTTAGACTGTGTCCTTTCTTTTAAATTGGTATTGGTATATTTTGCCTTCTTATTTTGATCCTGTATGACAAACTTAAAATATATTTTTAGCTTTCCTCCACAACCACTGGAATTAGAAGCATTGCTATTGCTGAGAATGGAGCTGAAATCTCTTTCAGAAAGGAACTAGGGTTTTCTAGAAAAGGCAATTTCTATAAGGGTCATCATAGCCACTACCACTTTTGCTTCCCTTGGTTAGCAGAATAAAGTTTTAAAACATCCCTATCTCTTCATGGGCAACATGGAAAGTAAACAGGATCTTTCTGCTGCTTTCAGATCACATAGTTATAAATATTTCCAGCTGGGATGTTCAGTGTAGGTGTCTGGGTTCTGGTTTGCTGACTGGCCAGGCTGGAAGCATCTTCCATGTACATGGCAGCTCCTCCTGGTCCTGGAAGACACTGCAATGCTCAGGGGCAGTGATGGCTGGAAGAAAAGATTCCCTCCAATATGTCCCTAGGACACTCAGGACATCCTAGGTTTTACAGTACCACCATTTCAATGTAGTTTACATGACTTTGGTGAAGAAATTGGTGCTGCTCCTTGTTAGAAGTTGTACCTTATCACACCTGTGCAACCTTTGCTGTTGCCTGGAGATGCATAAAGGCAATCAGGCACTGAGCAGCAGTGGTTAACATAAAAGGAGCAAGTACCCTGCCACACATTGAAGAAGGGGAGTCCCAAGCCCAGAGGAAAGCAGCATTGGCTTCCAGATCCTAGGCTGAGCTTTGAGGCTGTTAAAAAGAAACAGATTTTGTAGAATTGTCATAATAGTAAAAGGGCTTTAAAATTGGTTTTGAAATTTTGACACCTGAAACTGTGTAAGAACAGATGTGCTGGTTTTCCTGCATGGGAAGGAGTGGTCCCATGGATATATTGAGGTGGTTTACCAGTTGAAGGTGAAAGACGTGGAGTATCTGTGTGCTTCACACAGCATGTTCAATTTTATGCTTGCTGCAAGGGGTGGGGAAGAGCAGTGGGTATTTCTGTCTGAATTGAGACACATCTCCACTTGTGTGGTAGGGGAATGGGTAGTGGGGGTTAGAGGTCCTACAGTCAGGACTAGGAGGATCATGGATACAGAGGCTGGGCTCCAGGGCCCTCCTGAGATTCCAGAATTGCCACGATCGGCCAAGAGCTGCCCAGGTCCTTCTCAGCCCCACCAGTGGCAAATGGCACCATCTCATACAATCTGAGAGGAAAAGGTGTTTACAAACCCAGAACAGCTTTCCGGAGCCAGTATTCAAGGAGTGTGGGGCAAAAGAATCCCTCCTGAAAGGCTGAGCCCTGTTTTGGATGTGGGTCAGTGTGTGCCTTTCTCGGAGTTTTAGGGGTATGAGCAAATGATCTGAGCACAGCTCAAGTTTACAAAAACTGTCTGTCAACAGGCAAGAATTGTTGCTTCTCTGATGTTTGGGCAGGTAATGCAGGAGCAGATACTAGGTTCACAGTCTACTTGAAGGTATACTACCCAGTTTCTAAACACTACTGTATTATCAAAAATTACTAATGAAATAACAATGCTTTGAAGGAATTTCATGGGAAGAAAGTGATTGTAATTCCAACAACAACAGAATCAGAAGAAATGGCACCTAACCATGGGAGATAACATATTGCACTGAGATTTGTTTCTGTGGAAGAGAAGCAGAGCTTGGCTAGGTGAATTCCTGTGGTGCTACAGAGAGTGCCCTGCAGTGTGACTTTCCTGCTCTGCCAGACAAAAGATGCTTTCTGTGGGATATCTGTGATTATGTGATTTTTTTTATATACTGGCTACAGTTCTCCTGCCTTCCTCATCTTTAGGATACCAGCCAGCTGTTAATAGCATGAAACAAAGGCAGCCCTGATTTTGTTCGTGATTTTTTTTGGAGGAAAAGTAGAGACCGTGTTGGTTTTTGCCTACTCTGGGCTGGTTCCTGGTGACTTGAAAAGCATTGCACAGTGGAAACAGACTGAAAGGAAATTATAGAAATGTATGCCCTGGGCTGGAGAGGGGGAAACATTGGTTTTAGTGCACTGAGGGTTCTGGTTGCAAACTTGTGGATTATATAGATGTTAGATAGAAGAGACCAGCTGGTTAGTGCTGCCCTGCTTTTTCTGGGGATCTATCTGACTAGCCAGTGTTGGACATATACACTGGCAGAAAAATCATGACCAAGAACTTAGTGAATCCCACTGAGGTTACTACCCTTGTAAACTGCATGATAAACCGAATTAGAGATACTCCAGATTCTTCATTTTTTATTATTAAAGAAAAGCCTCCCTAAGCCTGGATCCCAAACGTCACTTTCACGTTGAGCTGAGATGTGGGCACATCCCAGCCATGGGACAAAGCTGCAGTTGCCCTGACCCCCTTCAGGGCAGTCGAGCCCTCCCTCAACAGAGACTGCTACACAGAAGTTCCCATTGCAGACACTCCCATGCCCCGCCCCGCAGACCCAAGCTGATGTAGATACAGTGGTGTGACTGCACTGACCGAGCGGACAGTTTTGTTCGGCGTTGCCTAATTATCGAGAAAATACTCGGAACCGGACGGACAAGCGGAAAAGCGCGGTCTGCCCGAGCCTTAGGCTGTGAGCGCTAGGTGTCACTGCAGCCCAAGGAAAAGGCTGCCCAGCGAGACTCCCGGGAACGGCCAGGGGGAAAGAAATATTTTGCGTTACAGGAAAAGTCGATCCTGCTGGTGGCAAAAAAGCAAAAGAAAAAGACTACCATGTTACAAATATAGACTCAAGTATAAATATATTAATTTTATGTGAATAACGTCTTTTATTCAGAAGGAGAACAGTAAATTGCTCTCTATGCTTGGATCACCTTTGTTAGTACACAGTGCTAGAACTCTCATCGTTTCAGCTGAAGACTCCTAAATTGAAAAAGTTTCTGCTGTACTGAAACTGATCAATGTTATTTCTTAACTTAATTAGCTGTAGACTTTAGATAACTGATATAACTGAAGACACAAGAGAATAAGAAACACAATATGTAAGTACAGAGCATACCAAACCAGAAACAACCCTATGGAAAAACAGCTATACCTCTCCCAACACCTCAAAGTGTTCACTCATCTTTCTTAAACTTTTTAAGCTTTTCCCCTTATTACTTCCCCCCTGCATCCTAGATATCTTTATTTCCTCTACTCTTTCAGTCTAAATATGTTCTGAAATAATTGCAGACACTGCGAGTTGGAAAAATAAGAGTGAAAAATAAGAAATACAAATTTATATTCAGAGCAAATGAATCCTTTTATTTCTTTATGTCTGGATTTCATCATTTGCCGATTTTTAATGTAGAATACTAGTGTGAATAAGAAACAAAGTTCTACAGTGGGTTTGAGGTTTTCTCTGTCTTTTGACAAATGTTGGCTTCTGTCAAAATAACCCCCCCTAAAACCTTACATAGCTCCCTTGTGAGTTCTTCCTATGCCAATTAAGTTCAAATGAAATGGAGTGTCTTTTTATTCACTTTATTTATTTATTTTTATTTATTAAATCTGTCCAGACAGTCTCTGACTACCATTAGAAATTTGCAAATAAAACAAATAGTTTATTGATCTGTGTCGGATCAGCTCAGAGTCCCCTCCAGGATAAACTAGACATGTTCACCTCCACATCCTCAGGCAAGAGCCTGAGCAAACAGATGAACCATGCATCATGCCCAAAAATTCAGCAGGCTGGGATACTGGCAGAGCAATGGAGGAAATGCTACAGGCAGACAGATGTCCCACTGGTGAGTAGGTAAGAGGCATTTCCATGATGAAATGCCCTAAGAATGACAGGTGAAAGACTATCCCTGCTGATCTGCAAAGGAAGAGAGGAGGGTTGGGAGGTAGTTTGGTATCTGTCTTGCCTTCTTCCAGCAGTGGGCTCAAAGCTGAGGTCTACATTCACCCACTGGGAGGAGTACTTTCCACTGAAATGGGTGGGTAATTATGGCTCCAAAAAGGTTTCTGGAGGAGGTGAGTTATTGGATTGGCTGTTCATTTTGCAGATGCAAGGAAAGGATATAGATTCATGGTGCTACGTGAGCTGCTCTTGGCCCTTGAGGAGGGGGTTGAACCAGAGACATCTAGAGCTCCCCTTCCCACCTGAAAGTGTTTTCCATTTCTAGCTCTCAGGTTCACAAATTGTACTACAGAGAAGTGATAGTGAAATTGAGATTCTGGTTTACACCACTGCAGAGAAGGAAAAAATAGGGAGTTCAAAGATGTTGTAGTAGGATCAAAGTGCTCCAAGAAAAGAATGTGACCTCATGGTGGCCCACAGAATTTGCTCTAGTTTAGTTTAGGAACTTTTTTCACCCACTTACTTCAAGTGTGAAATTATCCTGTTAAGAATGGGTGTTAACAGGTTAAAGAGCTGCAGACTGATAAATGCAGATCTCCTCAATCATGCTTGATGAGAGGCACTTACAGGCCACATGGGCTGCCAACAGGACCATCTATCAACTCTGCAGGTGTCCAGACCATAACTGAGGTAAGCCAGCAGATGACATGCAATTTTTCATAAGATGTGAATATTGAGATCTATGACACACAGCTAACATCAGATGTTATACAAAGAAAAAAAAAGATTTAAAGATCAGCTGAGGTAAACTGGAAATTTTTGGGTAGTTGGAATTTTTTAGGGTTTAAATACTAGTTAATTTATAATTAATGAGAGATTAATTTGTAGAAATCAACATGAGATTAAAACAATGTTTTTCATAATAAATTGCATTGTTTTATGTCAAAACCTATAATCAGGGTCCAGGTCTCTAAACAAGATGAATGTCTCATAGACCACTTGAAACAAAACATTTTGCTTAATTCTCTTTCTGACATTTTTACTATAGAGTATGAGTATTTTGCTTTGTTCTAACCATCAGTGATAGCAAGATCTAATGTTTTGGTGTCAGCTGTTGTGCTCTCTTTTGGTGTCAGCTGGTGTGTTTGGTGTCATCCCGTCATTTCCCTTTCTTCTTCTGTCCTGTACTTCCTCTCTTCTCAGCTTATTTTCTTTCGTACGGTTGTGTTCCAGTCTTTTCCATAAACTACATGTTCTTTCCTCATTTTTCTTCTCTCCTTCACCAGCGCCAACTCTGTAAACGTCTGAGTCTTGCTGAATCACTCATTAATATCATCCCCACAGACTTCTCTTGAACAATCATTTCCAACAGCACATCAGCACATCATGACTGCCAAAGAAGCCGCTTGAATGGAAACAAACTGCAACTCAACGTGCCCAGTGTGACACCAAACACATGTGATGTCATTCCACGACCACAAGACTTAGTGTTATTTTGTTTTGATTTTCCCCAGCCACTGGTACTGGACTAGCAGCTTCACAAAGAACGGTTATTTAATGGCTGCTCTGTAAGCCAGAGAGTCTGAGCTAGTAGCTTGAGAAAGCTGTGATTTGATTTCATCCTGGCCAGCCTGAAAGTCTGAAGCATCTGACATTACACAGGCCCAGACAAACAGAAGACATAAGACAGTGATTTCATATGAGGAATTGAGCTGTTATAATAAGCTTAGGGACCAAAAGGTGAACAGCAAAGGTTAAAGAGAGCATGTGGAAAGACAGTCTACTTTTCTTCCAGGATAAGAGGGAAAATATTTGTCTTCTTTCCTCTAGCTTGGAGCACAACAGAGCTCTCTCATTTCTTTCTAAGTAGGGGGATCGTATGATGAATCAAAATACGGAGCTTGCTTTTGGCTATAAAGTAACAATCCAGACATATAGTCCCTTTCTAGCCCTTGGCCAGCAGTCACTCAAACACTATCATTTTGCAGAGTGTTTAACCTATCTCTTTTCAACAACATATAGCACAGCAGTTAAGAGAAGATCTAGATCAAGTGGAGTGAGACAGGCATGGTTTTGTCTTCTAATGGCTGCTTCTGTGAAAGGAGGATTGAACAGACCCTGCCTTGTTAACTAAGAAAAATAGACAGAGTCATTGGTATCAAATGCTTGAGCCAAAACTAAGAGAAAAATAAATTGCAGTATCAGGAGATTCTTCTCTGTGGCTTTCCATAATGGAGAGGGGCTAAGGAACCCAAAGAGAGCAGGCACAAGCACATATATGTACCATCTTTCCTTGACTTGCTGTCAGGAGATGCCTCCTTCCAGGGGCATCCCTGCTTCTTTTTTCTTTACCCATCAGGTCACCAGACCTAAATATTTTTCTTGCTTATTTAGATCCATCTTAAATAATACATGGAAGGTTTCTTCCCAGATGTTTGGTCAACATCTAATGAAAATAGAGGAAGTGTGCAGTTTCCCCTACTCATCAAATCCTAGTCCCCTGTTAGAAACACATAACTTTATTTGTCGTAAATGCTGTCCCATAAGGCTTCCTCTGCATTTAGTCACAGAAATTCCATCTGCTGACTTGTCTTGCTGTGCCAGTTCCATGATCCTGCCATGGGCAAACATGACATTCCCAACTTTTACGATGGATGGAAGCTACAGTGACAATAAGTTCAAACATGTGCCCCAGGCATGCCTGTACAAGCATCATGGAAGGCTCCAAAAAACTTCCAGCTAAGTATTTCCATCATCACTGTGTTTTTAGACCCTTGCTAACAATTCAAGGCATAAAGTATTAATGGTTCTAAACATCTTTTCTAATTCTCAGACAACACACAGAAATATTGAAATTTCCACACTGATACATTTCCTTGAATATAGTTGCTTCAAAATTTGTTTACCATAAATTGCCTATCTGCAAAAATTTGAGCCTGGTTGAGACAGGCTTCTGGCATCATATGATGTCATTGCTGTTATCTGAGTTTGATAAACAGGAAAGCATTTCCTGCAAGAATTGTTGCACATGCATTTTTTTTGAATAGTCTTCTGGGAGAATATTCAATGAACTTTATTAATTCTTTATCTCTGGGCAGGCATGCCAGTGAAATATAGTCACTTCAATGTTTAAGGGAAGATTGACATGTCAAAGGAAAACAGCAAAAGGCATAAGTGTATTGATTTCATTGCAGTTATAGAAAATTCTTGGATTATTTTTTCAATTCTGATTTTCTGGAATTTGAAATAGATTCATAAATTGTTACATTCCCCCAAAGAATTAAATATCATTTGAGTTGTTCAGAGAACTGTAGTACATCCTCACAGATTTCATTGGAGCTTCGTATTTCAACCAGGTTATCAACACTAGGATCTGTAGGACAGAAACAGGAATGCCATGGGGTTTTCTTAAAGACTGTTTTTCTGCTGAGTTCACTAAATGCACAGAGAAATATGCCAAACATCTCTCTATTTCAACCACAAATTTGCATTTTATCATTGCCTCATTCCAAGTTGCTTATTTCTCTTTCTTTCTAGGGGCCAAATGACAATTTTCTCTTGTAAGGAAAACATATTTCTCATCAGAACCTTTTAAAATCTATCAAAAAAACCCCAAAACAAGAACATTATAATGACAATTAAAAAATACCTGCTTTTGTTAGAGAATGTACCTCTGTGAACAGGACGTGTACTGACTTATGAACAAAAATAAGTAATAAAATATGTTTTAAAGGTTAACTTGAATTTGACAGCAATTTTCTATCCAGGTCAACACATAAGACACTTGTAGTGTTGCCAGTTCACATAATTGAAGCTTTAAAGTTTCAAAAGTTGGTGTTCTGCTGTGAAGCTTGAAATTGACCCATTTGCAAACCTTAAGCTGAATTATCACCAATATATTGAGGTGTCCACTGTGTGTGTAAGTGAAAACTACACAGTTTCTTCTGTGACACAAATCATGCAATAGAGAATAAAAATAGTATCAGATGACACAGTTTCAAACAAAAGTAACCCATCAGTGGGTAATTACAACTCTTAAGTGGAGAACATGTAGTACATTAACATTGAAAGCAGACGTGTCAAAATCACTCAGTACAGCACTTGCCCCAAACAATATGAAAGTCTGATGCATAAAAAAGTTAAAAAATCTCTCAGGAATGATTGCTTCAGAAAAGTGTGTGTGAACTACCTCTTTTCTCTCTGCAAGTCAGTGTGAAGGGAAGAGAGAAGTTGTACAGGCCTATTACTATTCCTTAGTATAAAGACACCGATTGCTCTGTCCTGTGGAAGGTTCATTACTAGAGCATGACAACAGCTAATGCACCTTATACATTGGAAGTTGTATTATTAATGGCCCTGCTAATAGCTGGTGACAGTGAGAGAGCGAATTTCCACAGTTCACAGCCCTTTGTAAGTCTTCCTCTGGAACATTTCTCTCCACTATCATCACCCAGACTCCCCCTCTGACCTCTTTATCAGTCAGTGAGTGGTACCAGAGGCTTAAGACACATAATCACTGCAGTGTGCCATGTGTGCTCTTCAGGGCAACACAACACAGGGAGAAAGCAGAAGAAAACCCCAGTGCTTTAAAAATATAATTTCCTATAAATACTTTATGAGGTAATGATAATGTCATTTCGTTCCACTTCTATTCTTTAGGGCTAACTTACTTCGCATGAGTTTTCATGTTTCATCTTCAGCTGAATCTTCTTATTTATAGCTGTGCAACCTGAATCTAAACCTGATTCACTGTGGGCAGTGGAAATGCTGCCAATGGCTTCAGTGGACTTTGGGTCAAGCCCTTATCTATCATAGAACTTTGCTTTCCTTGACTCCTAGACATAAAATCAAATGCTGAACCTGGCTTATTTATATATTTGAGGAGTATAGAAGCAACATTAAAGCACTATTATGTTTGCTTCCACTTCTTCCTCCCTTTCCAGGGGAAGAGAAGTAGCTGCTCATTTGAACACCTCTGCAATTAAGGGTAATATAACCAGCTACATGTTACAGTTATTTCAAGCATGCTTAGTGTTCAGCAAACCTTAGAAAACTGATGTTTTGCTCCCACCTTTTTGTACCACAGAACAAGTGGTTGACTGAATCCCATTGTTTGGTACAGATAATGTAACACAGATGTTGCTGAAGCACAGCACTGGCCCTTGGACTACTTGGTGTCTGCAGGAACACTTGGAGTCTTCCAGGGCCTATATTTCATAAGAATGTACCAAAATACAGCGATATTGCTGGTGGTTTTAACAGGGAGGGTTGGTGTAATGTCCTGCTGTGTGTGAGACAGCAGAGGCATCACCTCTCATTACTCCAGCTCTTCAAATTGCCAAAGTTTCTTTAGACTCTTTGTTTACCATTAGTGCTATTAAAGGTTACTGTACATCCACGGAAGCCTAAGTTATGAGGCTGGCAAAACCATCCTGAGTGTCTTCTCTCTAAAAGAAGACCGTATGCAAACAATGTAAGTACATGACTATCAATTTCTAGTGGTGCAGACTTTGACTTTGCATTTGATCTGTTCAGAGAGGCTTAAAACATTTTTTTTTCCCCAGCAACATCAAGGAATTTGTTTTGCATATCATTTTCCATAACTAAAAGGTGAGTGAAACTATTTTCAAGTCTGCTTTACAGGACAAGTTCAATCTTCCTGTTACTCTACTCTGTTTTTCAGCATCCTAGAAGAGCATTTGAATGAATAACTTAAGGTTAAAATTTTATAGTAAGTTCTTAAAGGAATATTTTAGTTGGTTTGTTTCCTTAACACAAAATCTGTAGATAATTCTTACTCAAATTCAGAAAATCTGAATTAATATTCAATTAGCTTCATACAAAGAACTAGCCTGGTTTGCACAATATTGCTGAGTACTGGTCAAACAGGGAGAATTTTTACACTTTTCCCCCTTTTGTTTTACTTTGATTACTATTATTGGTGATTCTTTTCAGCTTTATTGGGGACCTGGGGGAATTGAGGAGGTACCTTTTTCTTATTTTTTTTTCCAGGAGTGCCAACTCTAACAGGTCAACACATAAAACGCTCTGATTAAGGACAAGCAGGACCCAGAAGCTGTTCTGGAAGCACTGAGACTGAATGGCTTCCCAATGGTATAACATGTCATATCACTGAAGATGATTCTGGTATTTCAGCAGCTGGAGGATACCTTGGCTCTTTCTCTGCCTTAGCAGCTATTTCTGGTTGCTTACTTTAATGAAATTTGGAGGATCTTAACTTTCTCAGAGATTGCTATTCCTCCATCAAATCGATCAATGAATTCATTAGGAGATGAGGCAGGAGGAGTGGTCAGGCACAACCAGACACATGAAGATCATGATAAACATCTCATTTTTCTAAGACATCAAAGAGAAAATCACCTATCATGTTATATTTTAAAGGAGTTTGTATTTCTGCAGATTTTGCACGGTAGCATACAGCTCCTTACACCGGGCTGGCAGTGAGATGCCCAAGGTAAAGGTGGTTTGCATGGCTGCCTTCTCAGCAGCTTCATGGGGAGAGAAGGGCAGCTGCTCTGAGCCAGCCCCTCCTTTGCCCGGGACTAGACCTTTCCAGGTGCAGCACATGCTGGCCCCACTCCAGCAAAGCACTTAAGCACATGCTTAACTTTCAACACATCAATTACTCATGGAGAAGTCAAGCCCAGAGAAGCTGCTGGTGCAGAGATAGTGGCGAAAAGGAAATGGGGAGGTGGTGACCTTATTGCCTCTCTTTCCCAATGGACCTGTCTGCAGACATCATTCAAGGCCCGGGGTAAAATGATCGTAGAGGCTAATAGGTCAATGACCTGCTACTCTGTCCTTAGCCCAGCCCCAACCTTTGCAAAAGAGAGGGGAAGGGAGTGGGGAAGATCTATACAGTTTGTCAGATGTTATCACACTTGATAAGACAAAGCTTTGCTTTCAGGAATTTCTTCTTCCCTAGTTTACTGTGAAGAAAAGATGGCAACCCAGAGATCTGTAGTGGCAAAGAGGAAATTCACAGTCTTTTTTTCTTGCTCTGCCACTCACATCTGTGACAGGTTTCCTTTCTCCCTTAAGCTATTCCAATTTCTGTCTCTGCATGTGTCAAAATAAGCTTCCAAAGCAAATCACAAATGTATGGGGTAATTAGGCTGTCATTTTATTGTCAGGGGAAGGCACTCCCCTAAGAAGAGAACACCTCCTTGTCAACAGCGTACTGTTGTGATGATGAAAAATTTAACATTTGTCTCTTTGGTTAATTAATATTTTTTTCTTTTCCCTTGAGGAATGGTATAAGGAAAAAGAGAACTGCCTCATGTTGCTGCTATATGGCCCCTTCTCTGTTTAAAAAACTCTTGGAAAAATGCTGTTGAGAGGTAGACAGCTATGCATAACCACTAAAACACACAAAAGTGACCCTAGTCACCTTTTCAGACATGTGGCGACTTACCTGAATTTAAAGAAAATATAAAAATAAATATTAAAGAATTACATTCAGAAAAACTGAAATACAGCAAACTGAAGGACAAGATTTGTTCCTTCAGATTGCCAGCAACATGAAAAAGATTTTCTAAATGTTTGGGTGAGTGTCTTCAGAAAGACATGCAGCCCAGATCCTCACTCTTCCAGAGAATCTCTCAGGGACATATCTGAAGCTCCCTTTGCAAGACATAGTAATGACAAGCTCACCATAAACCTACTCTCAAATGTTTTCATAGTTTTTTAATGTGAGTATTCTGTAATTATAACAACATATACAGAGATAATTATTTCAAAAAATATTTGTGGGAGTTTAAGTGCACACAAAAAGAAATTATTTTCCAATGAAACTTCCCTGCTTAATTTTATACTCCTGTACCATACATGACTCCCCAGTCTTTGTAAACAGTTTTCTCCAGGGTACCCACAGCACTTCCTCATGGGAAATTTCAATTAAAATAGAGTCAGAAATATATTTTAGATGCAAAAAGAGTGGAGAGGAATGTAAAATGCATACTGTAGCATGGAAGAAGAATGGACTTTCTAATCAACGTGTAGAACACTTGCACTCAGATTTGCTCTCTTACTGCTGCCCAATCTACTTGTGGTGAGCCACTTATTCCCAGTGCCCAGTTCCCAGCTTCACAGAGGGAATCACTATGACTCATTTCTTCCATCTTTCTCGCATATTTTCCAGCATGGCGTTTTATTAACGTGCTGGGAATAACTGCAGTGGAGCACGAAGCATGGTGAAGGCACCAAGCATGGGAAGGCCTCACTGAGGTGCTGTTCAATGGTGGGGTTTAATGGTAAAGCCAATCTAAGGACTTCTGCCTATTTCATCTGCTTGTCTTTGCCTGTGTACTGCAATTCACTGCCCTGTCGGTTGTTCCACTCTGAATTTTTCTGGAAGATGCTGAAAGTAGATCAGGGAACTTATCTAGGTAAAAATAAGTCTCCTCTCTCTAGCATAATTTCTCATTCAGGTCAATGTATAGGTGAGGACAGCGTGGTCCCATGAACAGATCTTAGCACAAGTAAGATCTCACAAGGGCTGTGAAAGATAGCACAGGGGTGGCAACAAAGACTTTGGGTGAACTTAAGTTAGCTTAGTCATCATTTCATTTCTCTGTAGCCTGAGCAAAACTTTTTAGACTGGAGAAGCATTAAATGTTGTTATATGAGTCTGTGCTCCATTGTGAAATTTTGCCCTTCTGCAGGATTTCTGATCAAGTACCTCAGCAGCTCTTCGCAAACATTAGGTACTGCGTCCCTACAACACACCTGGCAGGCAGATAAAATATCCTCTTATCAGATGGGCAAAATGACCTGCACAGTGATCACAACTGACTCAGCCATGCGTCACGAGCCATCAGGAGAGGCAGCAAGAAGCAGAGTCCCAGCAGCTGGACTGATGTTTTAACTTCAAGGCTTCTGCTGGAAACCAGTGGCCACTTGCAGTAACTGCCAATACAGAGATGCTTCAAGCAGCAGTAGGAATGGGGTGAGGAGTAACAATGATATGACTTGCAGATGGCTTTCATTAAAAAGAGTTTATATTGGATTAAAGACACAATTTTGAGTCTACAGTAAAACTGCTTGAAATAGTTTAATCTAATCTTGATTAACCTAATCTAATCGGCTTTTTGACCGAATCAAACATTTTGCTGCAAATTTTGCAACTCCACTGAAATTTCCTGGGGGATTCTGTGTTTGAAAAAAACACCAAAAAACCCCAACCCTCTTCCCCCCCCCAAAAAAAAGGAATCTCAATAAATTCATGTTTATAAGTCTTATCACTGAAAATGAGATATATTTTATAGAAAATGCATGTCTGTGCTTCTAAGAATAATTTTTATTTTGCCAGATCTTATCAGCAGAAGCTTTGTCATTGATTAACATGAGTGAGTGACTGAGCTACAAATAATGTAAAAAGCAAAATGGTTTTCTATGTAACAGCAGTAACAAGAAAATACTTATTTCAGTGAAAAAACTAGTGATAATCAGCTTTTCTTGAAAGCAAGCTTGTTTCATGACATATTTGGAATCTATATTCAAACTTCAACAATATTATTGTTTTCATAGCAAAATTATTGTCATGTGGCATTGTTTTTGTTCAGGGGTTTTGGGAGCCTAAAAGTCAAAAAATAATTGTATTATGCCAAAAGTTACCATTTTCACATACATTCATACAAAATTTAAGCAAGGCACATATTACTTGATTTGCAATGCACAGTCCAAACAAGATTATATACATGCTTGCAACTCCATTTCCTGCTATGTTCTTGGACATTAATGGAAGTTTTCTGAAGCTTTTCTTTTTGGGGACAAACCCACATAGGTAATCTCATAGATAGACGCTGAAGCTACGAGTGAACAAGGTAATGATAAGTTTGCCTTTGAACAGTCAAAAGCAGTAAAGGAATTGCCTTACTAGGATTTTGAGTCTATATGTGATTGGTTAAATGCCCAAACCAAATGAAATTTTAGCTGCACTTTCCTTCTAAATTTCAACTGTTCAAAATTAGCTGGGGACCTCAGGCTCCAGTAGAGAGACACAAAACTCACCTAGGCCGACTCCTTGAAGGACAGATAAATTCCTATTACAGTTCATAAAAACAAAAATTGTTTATAAGCATGGAAAATAATATTCATATTTGCATAAATGATGATAACAAGTGGTGAGGGAGGTTAATGGAAGGGATGGAGCTTGCAAATCTAAAACAAAGAACATAAAGCAAAACCAACAACTTCTCAAAAAATTAAGAAGACCCATCAGACCAAAACCAAATGTTTTCAAAATCTGCAAAAAACTTCTGGTATAAAATAATTTCAAGTTTCAATGACAGTGCGGTTGGCAATTAACTATAAATCACTGCACACAGAGGTATCTAACTGGCCAGTGGCAAACACATGAAGGGTGTTTCTCTATGCTTTTGGCTTACTTAAATACAATTTTTTTTTAAGTTGTTCATAAGGAAACAAGATTTATATAACATTGTATTTCTCAGCCCTTTTAATATCTCTGATCCCCACTGGACAACTCCAGTTGAAGTTAACAGAGCACTAGAGGCTTGGAGGGATTGTGGTACTAAATGCCCTTCGAATGTCACTACCCAGGTACTGGAGAGAGGCTCAGAGGCATAGGACTGTGATAGGAGATCAACTGTATCACCTGCTGCCAGGAACACTGAAGAGGGGACACCTGTGGTGCATGTACTGGCAGTAGGGAAAGCTGTAGCTGCAGCTCACAGTTTACTAGATGTGAGGTGTTTCAGCAGAACTGAGGCCAGAGGCAGAGTCTGCTACTCAATGAACAGGTTTGCTCTCTTATTTGGGGAAGAAACTGCTGCTCATTCTTCGCTCTCCTTCTACGTTATTACTTTTANCCCCAAGATTCCTCCTAGGGACAAGAAGGATCTTGGCAAAATGTTCTTCAAAATCTCCTTCTCTCTTAACCTGCTGTGATAACATTTCAGTCCCAGGCAGGAAAAGACTTGACTTCCAGCAGTGGATCCATACCTGACAGTGTCAGGAATGGAGAAAGGTGAATACATGAAAGGCAGGAATAACCTGCATTATACAGTTGTCTGAAGACTCTTCTATAAGGGCCCGTGAAAGTCAAAGTTACCCCATCATACCTAGTGAATCAATTTTCAGACACAATCTGTACATCTATGTCACCCACACTCCAAAATAAAGGTGCTTTTTTTGCCAGCTGCTGTATGGTGCGGAAGCAGGTACAGACGGGATCACATTCAGCAACAGCAAGTCATCTGAATATTTAATAGCTTCTCAGCAAGTTTTGAAACTTTTATACAGATGCTGGTTCAGCCTGCAGCCAGTGATATTCCTCCCGACTCCAGCTGGTCAGCAGTCAGGATGCCCCTACAATCTCACTGCTACATACAGAGGGTGTGATAACGTATGGTGGGGTGTGGCTTTGAGGTGCTGCTAGTCGTGGGCAGGCATGACAAATCTGAAGAGCCTGAACCTTGATTCAACTCATGGTGACCTTAACAGGCTATTCAGAAAATATATTCGTTCTATCGGAGTGGGAATTATTACTGTGTATACTGACGCAGAATTAAATGCAGGCAGAGACAAACAAGAGAGAAGAAATATTCCCCAGGAGCATTCAAAATGAAGCTCTGTATTGGGGGACGAAAAGAAATTAGCCAGTTGAGATTGATGTTGGAGAACAAATGTGGTTCGTATTTTATTAATAGAAGAGGTCTCCCCACAAAGGAAATTCCCATCTTGGCCTGGCGATGTAGCACTAAGTGGTAATGGATACATGAAATGCCAAAACCCATAGATCTCTAGTTACACCAGAGTAGACACTCTTTGGGGCTTGTAATTACAGGGAGCTGGCAGACATTCAGATTTCATCTTTGAGAGAGAAAAGGACTTTCTGCTCTCAAGCCAACTGGGATGACTTAACTCAGTGCCAAGTTGGACATATCTTACAGAGTATTTGCAAAGCAGCATTCAGCTCTACCTCAGATTATTCCACTTTTCAGGTTTCTGAAAATGAGCAAACAAAATATTTGTAATGGCACCTGTAGCAGTGAGGCTAAGAGAGAAAATCTGTCTGCCATCTCAAAGTGAAAAGCCAAGTCCTGCCTCCCAGCCAGAGGAAAGCACAGTCAAGAAAAAGCAATAGCTCAGAGTGGGACTGAAACAGAAAAAGAAAAAAAATCATAATGGCTGGGGAACAAACAATGTGTCAAGGACAGTAGATGTTCTTCGACCCAAGTCTGCTCTCTGGACAATGGTGTGGATTAGGCACTGATGTACTGAAATTTGGGGCAAACATAGTTTCTCAGGCTGAAGACAAACTGACCATGCCACCAGGGATCATCTACATAGTCAAGACCTGTTGTAGCAAGACCTGGAAAGCCAGACATGTCCTCCGTTACTCTCTTCAGATTATCCCTGGACACTTTCCCTCGATTTGTTGTACTGAGATTAACCCTAACAAGTCTGCCCTAGGAGATTTATACTGACTGCCAAGGTGGTAGATGATGAGCTATTTGATATTAAGTTAGACCTTTTCACATGAAATAAGTAAAACCTGTGGGGAAAAGAGCAGGCCCAATACTTCTCAGCCAAATTCTGTTCTCAGTTGCACTAGAGGAATGCAACTGAAGTCAATATGATTTACAGGAATAAACGACAGTACATGGATTGGGTATTTTTTGAGATGACTTGTAGATTCTAGTTGTAGCTAATAGGACTGGCCACATGAAAAAAACTCACAGAGAAGTAACCCTGTTTGTTTTTCTTCCCTAACTCTAATGTCAGCCCCAGTCTAACAAAGCTCCCAGTAATATTTGCTTAGGCACTGAATTTGTTAGCCTAACTTATTTTCACTGTTTATCCCACATTTCTGTAAAAATGTGTTAAAAAGAAATAATCTGTTAATGTCAAAAGTTCTCAAATACTCTATTTCACAGGCGTAGTGTACACTAGAAGGAGCTTGCTAATATAGCTGTGCTGGAATTTTTAAATCAATAAACCCCAGAGGGGTGGTGCTACTCCTGACACTGCAGTGGTTCAGTGGTTCCAAGGATGAAATAACACATCCTGGCAACCCAATTGGATTTTGCCAGCAGAGCTGCAATGCAATTTTTTTTTTTTTTTCCTGAGACAGAGTACCAGCAGAAACTTCTGAGAAGCCAAGCAGGGACTACACATTAGCTGGCTGCTTGGGATGCTCATCTGGCACACAGGAGACAAAGGTGCGCATCCCTGCTCTGCTCAAATCAGCTCTATCAAATCTTAACCCCTCTCCTAGTGAAAAGTCTCCCCAGTCCTGGCCCTGCTGACTACCAAAAGATCCTTCTGTCCTTCTGAGCTCATCTGTTGGAGCTGCTCCAGAATAGTTTGATCCAACGGTGGTTAGGATGGGATGTGGGAGAGATGGGTGTCATTCAGGCAACACAGGAGCTGGAAGAAGGGTGTCCCCTATCTCCAAACATCTCAAGCAGCAGCCTTTTGGCTGAGGGGCAAAGTTCCGTCTGCTTGTCAGAAGAAGCACTTGCTGAGGGTCCAAGGAATCCTTCCTGATGAGGATATTATTTCAGTTGATGTGCCCCCACTGTGAAAAGCATAGCTTTTTAAAAGTTGGCGTGCACTGGAAGTAACACATGTACATTTTGTTTCCCTGAAGAACTTCTGATTGACTCTTGTAAGCTCAGGAAAGGCCAAATGACCTACGGGTTATAAGGTGCCAGTTACAGATACTGTTTCACATTCTTTCTTAGAAAAATAGTTATGAAACTACTGGATTTTCTTTCCCTTTTTTTTTTTTTTGTATTTCTTCCAATGCAAAATACTTTGCTCTCCCAGTGGAAACCAATCACTTAGTAAATACTTAGTGTAATTCCTATCACTATCTCTCAAGTGAGCCTGTCTTTACATTGCATAAGCAAGAATCTTTTTTCTTATTTCACAGTCACTCCATAGAAATAAATACAAGCCACAGAACCTGCAAAAATCTTTGCTGACACACAAAATTTTAAACACCTTATGGATTAATGTTTATGAAGCCTGTCAGAGGTTTAAAACCACAATGAGAAAGAAAGATTTTCTTCAGGTCTGAGAAATGAACTTCTGGTCTAATGTCATCCCTACACCGAAAAAGCCTTGATAGTTTGTTTGTCTAAGCCGACAGGTCCTTATTCAATTGTTCACAATGTCTCTCCACTTAATTCTTGCTATAAATTTTCTCTTTGCCCCACTCTACACTGTACCTCAGTGTGCCCCAGAGACATGGTGAGCCAGCAGCTCACCACTAACTCAGCTTAGGGAGAAATGCTAACAACAAAAACCAGCCTGCCAAAACCCATAAAACTTGCTGCTTTTTGCTTCAGTTTAAAACAAAAAAATAATATTGTCTTTTCTCTAAAGTGGTAAAGCAACACATGCCCAAATGAGTTCTTGACATTACTCTACAGGATTTTTAATGGTTTTGAAGAAACCTTGGCACTTATGAACACATTCTCCAAAATGTATGGTTGTTAATTTGTTTAGTAGTCAGCATAAGTAAAAACAAACAAACTGGTGGCAGAAGGTGCAATCACTGGCTTTTGGTAGGCAATGGGAAGTACATGAAAATCACAGCTTCTGAAATACTGAATAAATTGTAAAGGAAAAAAAATGATTAAAAGCTAAGAGATAGTCATGTCCACTGCCATGTTAAACTGCTGTTTTACTGTTACCGCCGTGTCTATGAGAATGTATCTGTACTTACCAGCTGGGCAAAAACAGTTAATGAAAATCCAAAACATGAAGAAAAATGGGCATTTCCCCCTCAAATGCATTTTTTAATTTTTTTTCTTTAAGATTTAAATGAGCTTTTTGCATAATTCATCAATTTTTTACTCTTTCTGAAAATAACTTGGTAAGAAAAGATGACTCTCAGTAGATTAAAAGCCACTGCTACCCATTACAAAGCAAAACTTCGCTAGGTCACATGTAGCGATACGTACACAGACCACTGCATGCTGATAATGCCACTTTCCCAACAGAAGTGTCTGCTCCTCTGCATACATCCTCAGGTCCACTCAAAAACTGTCTGCAGGAATCTACTGCACCCTCTCTAAGGCCTGCTGTATAGATATTCCTTTTCTCCCCCAGTTTTCAGGGTCCTGTCCCTACTCTTGCTTGTATTTTCGGTATTTCACCCCTGCAGATGAGCTGTTTGTAGTCATGAGTTATGTTTTCTCACCTAGCATAGAAGATTTGTTCTGACTTTCCTTGGACAGTCATGGAGGGTAGAAAGGAGCAAATACCCTTTCTTTGCTGTGTGCCCATTATAAGGAGGGGGGAGGAGTGAAGGGCAGAAGGGCTAAGGAACAGCTAGCTTACGCCTGTTTGTTTTCTACTTCCTAATGTCTAAAAAGGCATTAATCTCTGTGCAAAGTGCCCTGAAGAGGAAAACCCTCTGTTTATGTAGGAGGCAGGAACGATGTGGGAAGGGACAAGGATGGCTGCCCTGCACGCTCATGCAGCTTCGCCTCCATCCTCTCCTGGATTGATCTCTGCCAATGGTGATGGTGCGGCTCTGGCACTGGGCCCATTTCGACCTTGGCACTTGGGCTGAGATCGCCAGGTGTGGCAAAGGCTTTGCAAGCACCTCGTGCTCACAGACAGCTGTCTTGGGACCACGGAGCTCCCTTTACACAGGGCTGAGGAAGAGGAGTGACAGTGTAAAGGAGTTTGGGTTACAACAGGTTTACAAATCTGAAGTAGCAAGGTTGTACACAATACAAATGTCAATGCTGGGGATTGGAAATAAAAAATATTCATGCACTAAACCTAGCCTTTTATTCTGCATTTATGACTGTGTGAAATTCCCACTGGTAAAACACCACACTTTTCCTGTGAAAGCATTTCCATTTAACTTCTTAGGATGAGAAGAATGGAATCTCTTCCTATTCTGAGAAGCAGTGCATACGGATGCTGAAGAGGTACATCTCTGAGATCTGGTCAGGATCTTTCCAGTAAGATCCTGTAAGTAAGAAGATCTCCTATATTTTCACATTTAAACTGTTTGTTCCTTCTTTTATTTGAAAATAAAAAGTATTTCCTCCAAAAGATGATGAGCCATAAATACAGTAAACAGGTAATGATAGCAAAATAAGTCTGGCTATGGAAAGGGAATAATAATAATAATAATAGTAGTAGTGGTAGTGATAGTAATAGATAAACACATACTACTTCTGTGCCCAAGAATTTTGATGTCTTAGTTCTTCTGGTGTTACTTTGTGTTCTTATTTTCTGCTGCATCCTATGTCACCTAAGTCAGCTACTCCCCTGGCCCTCAGAAAAGGATTTTACAGCCACTATTTCACATCATGCAATAGCTCTTTTACTACATGATTTTAATGGTTGGTGCAAATCTAGATGCAAGAATTAGGGATGAATTTATACCCCCCAGACAGCGCTCCTCCTACTGACATTCTCTACAGCATGGTTTACGTCCAAGGCTCCAAGAATCATGCAGAATCCCATGGTTGTTTCCAGACAGTCAAGCAGGATACCAGGTTTGTCAGCAACACTTCTGAAAGGCTGTTCTTTTTCTCTTTTTCCTGCCTGCCTCTGTTAGTGTTCACATCCTTCTTGCCAACATTAGTGCTCCTTTTACTCAGCCACCAGATGGTTTTTCAGGGTTTGGTTCTCATCCCAGCCATGCCATCCCAGGCTCCACACTTGAGTGAAAGAGGAGCACCTGTGGCTAATCATTAAACCTCTGATTTACTGGAAGGTGAGTGAGTCAACAGAAATGCCTCTCTCTGCACTGCAATAAGCAATCTTCTAGAAGTCTAAAGAGTGTGCTGGCACTGGGTGATGGGGAGAATGTAGAAGAACTGTGTCCCTGGCAGGTGGGAATGCTACTAACACTGCTCTCATGTCAAGATGAGGGTGGGTTTATTTTTGCTGTTGTAATTGCTCTGAAGAGCTTTAAGACCTCTTCCTCTACTGACTGCTGGCTAAGATGTGACAAATCTCCACATAAAAAGCTCTAATATTGAAAAATGCAACATGCTGAAACTAAAAAGTCTAACTGAAGGATGATGCTTTTCAAAGCTGTCTGTTTTCCCATGGGCAGCCAGCCACACACACTCGTCTGTGCCTCTGCAGTTTTGACTTGACTTCTATATTCTGTCCCCTCCCTAAAAGGTCAGTTTGATGACTTTATTTTAAATGCTCAAATAATGTATAGGCCTTGGTGTTTTGGGATGAGGATTTGACTCACCTGTGTGACTCTCAGAAAACAGGATTTCAGCCTCTGGTTCCCATAAACACCTAAAATCTCCAAGTTTCATGTAGAACAGGATACAGCTCAGTCATCGACTTCTTGCTCACAGCTGTGTGAAAACTTAAGTTTATAAAGACCATTTTCTACTTAAAAAATGAATTAAAAGAATGAGTAATTTTTAGTTTTTTTTAAGAAATCCCACAAACTCCTAGCTAGTTTTTGGAATTCATCTTCTCTACAACAAACACAAAGTAAGACAGCAGGGGATTTTATTCCTTTAAGCTAAGCATATGGTATATACAGGATCTCACCTCCATCAAGTGTGAAAACTCATGAATACAGTCCAATGATGCCACAAGCACAGCAGAGCTGGAGTTTCTCAGGTTTCTATTTGTGAACTTTTCATCCATGTTCATTTTAGAGACATGGGAGACTTGCAACTGATGTCAGCTGTGTCTGATTTAGTATCTTTGTTTAAAAGGAGCTAAGAGATAATGCTCTACAAGTAAAAAAATTAATGGCTTCTATCTTGTTATTATTTATTACAGATGCAATCAATCTCTGTCACTGACCGGGATATCATGATATTCAGTAATGTAGAAACCCAGGAGAGAAAGGTATGTCCTAGTCAGACAACATGGAAATAACTGTTCTGTTCTTGTTTGCATGTCTGTGTGTTCTCTAGGTATTATAAGAACTGCTTGCTTGAGTTTTAATATTATTTCCCACTTTTTTCAAACCTTAAAAATAAATCAAGTGTTTGGTATATCTCAAGTGAGGCTGAAGAATACATTTGCTTCTTGAAAAGCAGCAAATTTGAAAAGTGTGTGCGAGCAGAGGATCTGCTTGGTAATTCTATGAATGGGGTGTCAGAAATTCATAGGCAAAAAAGAATCTCTTTCTCAGCATTGCATTATCCTCTGCCAAACAATACCTGATCCTGATAAGGAGACTCCTGAATGTTTACACACCCCCAGCAAGTAACTCAGCTTGGATCTAGCAGTCCGTCCCTGTCACTACAGTGCTATATTAAAAACTAAGTAAACTAAGAGGATTTATTTTCTGTTATCTTGATAGTCAAGAGATAGATTCTCACAGTTAGAATGTCCAAGATCTTTATTGGAACAATCCTGTTGAATTTAATGCAGGATAGGCAACCATCCGCAGGATTTTAGAGCAGCCTGCACAATTCCATAGCAGCAACATAATTCCCTTTTGCTTTTTCTGACCCAATTAGAAACATGGAATGAAAACACTCATTAAATTCTGCTGCATATTTCCTGTATGTTTGGATCCACAGCTGTTGAACTACATAGGATGTTCGATGAGGATTCCCCATATGAGCAACATGAGCTGCTTTCCTCAACATCTCTCGGAAGACTCAGGGAAGGAGAAGAATACGTGGGTCTCATTATGGGAATGGAAGTGTAAGACCTCAGGGGACTTGTGTATAAGCAGAGATCCAGTGTGAACAAGGTCCTGGTGTTAGGTGCAACTGACTCCAACACAACTCAAAACATGTCTAGTTGTGGGGGCTGAGGGCTGAGCTCAGGATAAACCCATCACTGACAAACTACAAGTAATGTAAAACAAAGTTTTCCTTCAGTGGCATCTATGTAGAGGGGATGGCTCACAGTGTATTGTTGTGAGGGGACCTGTGAGTCCTTCTGGAAAGCTGTCTCCTTTTTAAATGGGAGCTCAACATCTGTAAGGAGTATTGATGCAACTCTCTCAAAATCTTTCCCTGGCTATAGCAAGGAAAAACTTTTCTTTCCTTTTTTATAGCGCCTATCTAATCAGTCTGGAAGTTCTTGGAGGCAGATAGGGTTCTTGCCACATGGTGCTGGAAGCTCTGCCTGTTAAAATCACTCTGTCTTTTACATTATATAGTATTACATTCAGTTGCTTAAACCTTGCTTTGTTTTTATCACTCGGTCTCGTGTTTTTCTCTAAAAATACCTACTTTAGGCTGAATTATCTTCTGGATGGGGGGATAAAAAAATGAAAGAAGAAATTTTATATGGCATTTTCAAATTCTTTTGAGAAATAAAAAAAGCTGGGGAAATGACAGTAGAGAAAATAATAGTGTACATTTTGACAAATCATCTTTGTTTTAAAATGAAAATGTCAACAGTTTCTGGACTCTAAACTTGTCTCTTGCAGAATTTTGGCCTTTTTGTAGAATTTTGGCCCTTTGGCTATTGTCAAATTTGTGAAAATTCACTCACATTTGACTAAGTTATAATCCCTCAAAAACCTGCAGTTTGTTTTTATTAGATATATTTCTCATCAGTTCTGAGAATCTACTTTTTTCTGCAATGTCAGATCCAAACTGTTGTGTTATTCAGCATGTCCTGACAGACAAATCAAGAGCAAAGGGACTGTTGACCATGGATTGCCTTTGCCCAGCTACATGCCAGCAGTGCACGTGGCACTGAACTGAAGGCGAAGGAGCTGCAGGGTTTGCAAGATACAAAGAGCAAAGTGAAAGAGAAAGGAAAGCAGGCACGGCCTTGTGATGAAGGGGACATGGACCTAAACTGGGAAACAAACTGGGGTGGACTGGAGAACATGGAAGAGGACTAGAAAGATGGGGGAAACAGGTGGTGAATAACTTTGTGGTATGAAAGAGGTTAGTCACGGTCATAAGAAAAAAGAATTCATTTTGTCTCTGACAGACACATCAACATTGCCGAGTTTCACCCAGCTGAGAGGAAAGGGCTATGAAGCCCAGGCTGGCAAAATGTACCGCAGTGCCTAATGCAGCAACTGGCATCTTGTTATCACTATGAGAGATGCTGCTAGTTTGAGAGCAATAGAGGTCTGGTGCAGTGAAGGGCCTCAAACATGCTCCAACCTGGATGATAGAATATGATAGCTTTGTTTTCTTTTCCCCATTTAAAAAGAACAGGAGATATCACAGGCCATTCACACAGAGACATGCGCAAATACTTTGTTAAAAATTGCATCATATAAGCAAAAACCTTTGAAAAGGGAGCTTTTCGAATTCTTGCGATTGTGGGTGCTCACTGAGACTGAGGATGCTGCAACTGCTTTGCTGTCTGCATCCATTGAACACCGTAGGATCTGGAAAAGTCAGCAGTAGGTGTCTCAAGGAGGGCACCCAAATCTCTCTGTAATTAATACCTACTTCTCTCCACCTTGGTTCACCATGCATGCAGCTACTGCTCTAGAGAGCATGCTCTACCCCGAGCCCCTCACTGAGCCATGTGTGACAAAGTCTGCAAGGATGTCAGCTTAATGCTTGAAGAAATTGTCACTTGTGTGCCACTTTGCAGCCTTCCTAAAGCCCCTTTGTGTCCTCTCCCACAAACACGCACACACAGAGAATAAAGCAAACCCTGATAGCTTCAGCGTCCCTGGTAGTACCACTTAACTGTGGGGATCTCTGCAGGCTGGCAGCGAGCTGTGGGTCCCCGGGAGGAGCAGGGAACTCTAGTGACAAAATTGCAGTGAAAGCGTTTCTTTCAGGCAGCAGGGACGAGAAGATCCTTCACAGTAAGCAAATATAAACAGACCTCTATTTGGCTCCTAAAAGATGAGCAAGAAAAGTGCAAAACTCTGGAGTGGAAGGTTTCACTCGGCATTAACTGCACGCGTAGTGGCGGCCCCGCAGCCTCGGCATCTCACCGGCGGCTATTTATCTATTCCACCCCGGGCCAGCAGTGCCCGCTCCCCGCCGTGCTGGAGCGCCCGGCAGCCCCCAGCGACGCCCGGCTGCCCCACGGAGACCTGCCACCTGGCTTTTGTCCCAGCCTAGAAACCTGGATGCCACGGGCCTGGCTCCCGCCCCGTGCGCTGCCCGGCGGGAGGCGCGGCGGGGCCAGGACAGGGGCGCTCCGGGAGGAGGTCGGGGCTCACCGGGGCGGGGGTCGGGACCACCTCCCCCGCCTGCCAGGGGCTGCCGGTATTAGAACATGTTGATTCAGCATGAGGCGGGGGGCTGGGGGAGGAATAAATCCTGCGGGGGAAGCAAGCGGCGTCCCCCCGGGAGTACCGGGGAGGGTTAAGCGGCGAGGATCTGTGGGTCTGGGAGGAGAAAACGGAGGCCGGGCTGGGGAGGGGGAAGGATAAGAGGAAAAGGGGCAGAGCGGCTCGGGGAGGTCGCGCACCGCCATCCTCGGTAGCCGCGGCAGTGCCTTCCCGCGTGCTCCCGGTGGTTGTGGCGGGTCCTCCCTTCCCGTCCCACTCGTTTCCTCCCTCTTCCCCTGCCACGGAGGGCTCAGGGTTGGAAGGGAGAGAAAGGGACCCCCAGGGCTAGACAGCAGCCCGCCCGAGCCGGAGGCAGGCGCGGCGCCCCGGGGGAGGCGGCGGCGTCCGGCAGATTCCCCCGGCAGTGGGAGGACTCCCGGAGAGGAGAGCCTGGGGGAGCATCTCCTAGCCGGGGTTGACTCCCGGGGAGCGAGGGAGGGACGCACAGAGAGGGAGAAAGTGCCGCCTCGCAGCTTTACAGCCGTCCCCA
>WAAG01039694.1:0-12075 GCA_013390105.1 Tichodroma muraria | reverse complement strand
CCCGGGGAGCAGCCGGCACCGCCGCCCGCCGAGCGCCTCCGGGCAGAGCGCGGCCCGCGGCTGCGAAGTGCAGGTTTACTGCGGGTCCCCGCAGAGCTTCGGTCCGGCGATAATGTCCGTGTTAATGCTTTTATTTGCCCGAAGAGGAATATTGCCGCAGTGAGGTCTGCTTTTGGACCGGCTCGGGCTGACCGATTTGACTTTATTTTAATTATAAAGAGACATGAAACAAGCCTTTCTGGCTATTCCAGGCTCCATGATGCTATACATGGAACTGTGAGTAGAGATGGGTGAGCCAATTCATCAGGCTTACTAAATAAGCCATAACCACTTTTCTAGCCAAGACCTGAGGTTTGCAGCTAATAGCTCAGTTCAGTCTTCTTGTAGAGCTTGCAGTGTTTGCAAAGCTATAATTAATGCAATCTGTAGAAATGAAAACATTTTCCTTAAATGTGTTTTTAAACAAGTGCTTAAGTAAACATAACGGGCAGCGAATACCTCTTTCAAGCTGTTTTTAAGTGTTTTGGTGAAGGCTGTGCGCTTAGAGTTTATTATGGTAAAGTTACAGGCAGCAGCAAAGTGAAGTAGACCCTATTTTGTTTAAATCTTTCAGAAAATTTCTGTAAAATCCCGAGTTGAGCTTTTTCCTTTTGTTTTTTTTTTTTCCCCCTTTTTTCCTCCTTTATTGAGTAAGGTGCTATAGGGACAGCTCAAGGTGAAATGGCAGTGGGGGATGGCTGAGCTGTTCATACCTGAAATTCTTCAGGAAAAGTTTTCCCTTGTTGTCTAAGTTTGCCACTTTTTTTTTTTTTTCCCGTCTTGAATGATTTGTAGATTAGAAGCTGCTAATTGAAAAACTTACAGAAATGAGTTTGCTCCATGAATTTTATTGTGTGTGGCATTTTAAAGTGTGGAACAGATAAAGTCAAGTGATTCTCATATTTTACTTTTTAAGACCCTCGTTTGAAGCCCCCTTAGACTGTCAGGTGATATATACTATTCTGGTAAACAGATTAACATTACAATTTACTTTCAAGTCCACTTTAACGAATGTATAAACATAATTTACAAGATAGGACATGTAATATTTTTCTGTACATAAAAAGAGTTCTAAATATCAGTGTGGAAGTAAACTGGAAATGCTATCAAAGCTTAGTTTGTCCAAATGTAAAGTAAGAGTGATTGTGACTGTTATAATATCTGTAAACGATACATAACCCAAATGATGTTAAAGCCATTTAAAATATGGATATAAATCACTGCAGAATATACTTTTCATTCAGTGAGGGGTTGTCTGCCTCACAAAAGGGGAGAAAAATCTGGCCAAGGGCACTTCGGCAATTCTTCAAAAATTAAATGTCATAGACTCACACAAATGTATTTGACTTCACTGTTATCTGAGTGATGTTAGAAGTTCCTCTGTTCCTTCTTTCACCAATTCAGAGTGTGCATTACTCATTTTTGTACCTTACAGTAGTCTGCATCTTTATGAACCATGAGCAGAAAGGTCAGTCCTGGTAGAATTCCCATCCTCTGCCCCTGCTACCAAAAAGGTAATGGTTTCGAAGATGTCAGGCTTTCAGACTGAAATGAACCTGAACATTTTGGTAGGCATAGCTAGCCTTGTTAGTAGAGGACTGCAGGTAGTGAGCTCATGCTAGTTTTTCCGCTGCCTGTGCTTTTCTTATGGAAAGGGCTCACCCAAATATAAAATAAGTAATGGACAGGCAGACACCCACAGGAGCGAAATAACACACACACACACACACACACACACACACAAACACATACTCACACACACTTACTCACTCACACACTCTGACGCACATATACTTTCTACATCTTCCCTCGAGGCTGAACTTTGAGTGAGGCAGGTTTATTTCTACTATTTCTGTACTTACCTATTTAAACAACAATAAAAAACCAGCGCTATTGCAGCAACAAATACCACATCACTTAATCATTCTTAACTCCTGTAGTCATTTTGCTTGTAGCTCACAGACTATATAACCCTTTTTCACATATACCTTTCTCAAATATTCTTGGATAGTATCTGCATAATTACAAGGAGCAACAAACCCAAGCTGCGTAGAAAGACCAGGAAAATCTATAACTTTTTTTTCACCTGCTATGCCATTGTGTGGCAACTGAGAATGGCCATTCTTTTCTACACATCAGATGCAGATTTTATTTTTATTTGTGGTTTGAAGAATAACAGATAAAGGCTGAAATTTTCATAAATAACCAGAGGTCATGGGAACAGGGCATGTTTCACTGTGGATCTGAGTTTTATGAAAACTGTGGGATGAACATGGAGAGGGAACGCACATCCCTGATGCAATACTGTCACAGGTATACTCATCTTGCCAGATGGTGGCAATATCAGGGGCACAGTCTCCTTTACTGCAGTGGTAAATCTGACATAAAATGAACCTCGGCAGAGACAGGATAATAAAACTAGAGTTCCCTCTAGCAAAAGCCATTTTCCAAAAGGTAACATATAGATCAGAGGTTTTTTCCTTTCCTGGGCTCTAAGCAACAAACTGGGTGAAGGCATGGCAGGGAGAGAAGATATCAACATCTGTCTTTAAGATTTTAAGATCTGTATAAACAGATCTCTGGGCTGTTTTAACTTTATGTCCTCACCAGCTCCAGGAATGGATCAAATGCTGTTTTCAGAGAAGACTTTCTGTACTTTACAGACCTGTTTCCCCATTTAGTTAGGAATAATATTTTTGCATTTCACTTAGGCAGAAATACCCACAACAACCACCCATGTCTGTAGTCCAGGTGAATATGCGATTTTCAGATGTTGGAAGCTTTGCAATAGTCCAATAGCAATAAATTACAGAGTTTTCACGCAAATAATATCTCCAAGAGATTTCTGATTGTCTAACAGTCTTATGTGACTGCAGGTTTGCAAGGAGTGATGAGTCTATGGCTTCCTACCACACAACAGCTATTAGAATGATTTCTGGCAGGCAGATGCATCAGAATAGTCAGCAGGTAGTTGAAATGCTCCAGTCTGTCTAGAGTCTGGTCCCCTGGACCAGATATCTAGATATCTAAAATGAGCATGAGTGTTGTAATCTGTCCCCCTCAGTCCAAACTGTGGACCCAGACAGAACTTGACTGCCTGACTGTGTGCCAGGATAGAGAAGGAACATGACAGACTGGCTGATGCATACCTGAATCTTTATTGGGCAGCCATGATGTGCCCTAAGAGAAGAGTCTAAGAGTTTGAGTTTCTGTGAGTTCACTGGGTTAGAGAAAGTCCAAAGTTGCTTTGAGTTTGTACCAGTCTTGGCTTCTTGTCACCAAAATTACTCTTTGCTAAGGTTGTTCCTGGACTCTGGTCTCCTGAGTAGGACCATATTGCAATAATAGATAAAGTGAGGGGAAATGTAATATTCCAATTATTAATTGCCAACTGAGCCTCAGGGATGCATGCAGGAGGAGAATGTTCTTTAGTATTGTATTTATTGTTATTTCAAATGAACAAATATTGGCAACAGAACAATGGTTTTCATTATGGAAAGGTAGTCTGAGAGCTGTCTCAGAAGAACTCATGAGATCTGGAGGGACTGTAGCCAGTTTGGCTGCTCCTGTTTTTTTTCTCCCCTTGTGTCAAATACTAATGTAAAACATTCTTACATTCCACAAAATATCTTAAGTAGCCTTGTCCTTTTACCTTGTTTATAGAAAACCAGGTAGCACTCTGAAATTTTTTTAACACCCTGTTGGAATGTTTTTGCAATGCTGTATTTTTATTCTTCTCTCTGAGATGCACCCGTTCTTTCTGGATGTATGAAACTAAGGAGATCTGAGCCCTGCTGACTTCTTGTATTGGGGAAATTAGGCATATCTTGAGGATATAGGTACTTTTGCTTTGAAACACAGTGCTTTGAAGAAAGCTCATTTTATTCCTTGAATAAGTAAGTTTGTGATCACTGCACTTAACGAACGCAGTTTGTCATTGTTTATTCTACATTTTTGAAACCATCAACTTCGCTTTCATCTCAGTTGCAGTGGTGTGTGTGGATGTACTTCTACAAACAATAGGATACAAGTGTTTCTTATTTTAAAATCTTGATGACTTGCAACATACCACAAACTATTTATTCTTTCAAAGCCTTGCTGAATCATGTGCTTTTCTCAATACAATCGATAGACCTTACAAAGGAAGAAAGTTTGCTTGAAATTGCTTCTTGAAATGAGCACCTCTGCCTGTTAATCGTTTCTTTCATCAGCAGCTGAACATTTCGGGGAACAATTGTTTTTTTTTTTCTCCCTTGGAATATGCTTTGTGAGTATTCAATAGCATTTAGTGCGCTGGATAGCTTCCACAGCATTGACCAATACAAGATGGACCACTAAGGTAGTTCAGTAAAGGGAAGCTAAACACAATCAAAGCTTTCCAAGTTAAGGATCCATTTGGATGGCGCCTGCAAACCAAAACATTTGGAAAAGTTACTCTAATTGTGACTGAAAAACCAAGACCATAAATAAAACTGTAACTGGCTCCAGATCCTAACAACATTGTTACTGCAAATGGGCATTGGTACAACCAAGGGTACATCAGCTCTGAAAATAAAACACTTTCAACAATGCTTCCTTGCAATAAACTCTCAAGACATTTCTTATTAAAGGAACAACACCAAAACCTGTGGAAGTTGATATTGAAAGTGTCAGCAAACTTTTGACTGGGGGTCAGAAGTAATTTTTGTGCATGCAGCCAACATCAACTGCACCTTATAATGTGTAAGACATTAATGAAGATAGCCGGTTGACTGCACGCCCATGAGATTTTTAAAACTAGAATTGAAGAGTAGAAATGAATGTGAGTGGGGAGGGAAGAGCAGGACAGAGCAAACAAAAAGAAGTAGATCATGCATATTGTGGCCACTTTTGATGCTGCCATTGGCCCCCTGTTGCCTGCTGAATACCTCGAGGAACAGCTGTATTTCTAGACAGTGGGCAAACCTCAAGATTTAGTTCATTTTGAAAAGCCTCCTAAGGTTTAGCTGCTATCCAAAACCTATCTGAACCCTGTTGGTCTGGAAACCAGGCTACAGATCTTTTCAAGATCTGGCTCACTCGGGACTTTGCTCATGTTTCCATTTCTTCAGCCAGACCAGCCTCACCACAGGCACAGCCATTTTCATGGTATTTTGGTACTTCATTTCCTGTCAGGCCTGAGACCAGGAAGTGCAGAGGCGCCTGAAAATTAAAAACTGAGTAAGAAAGAGTTGGAATCAAAGACCTATTTTTGAACAGCAATGAAGGTCTGAGTTTGGTTCAGGAGTGACATATTTTATCTGAAAAATTTTAAGCATTCTTGGTCAATCTGCAGAGTGAAAGGAGGTTATATCTTGCAAAGGACTCAGGGATTTCCAAAAATTTTGCATTTTCTCTAGACTCAAGACCCAAATGCATCTTAATTTTCTGGTTGATTCAGTATTGTGTTGTGAGGTAGATTTTTAAAGAGTTGACATTATAGATTCATGATAAAGGCCGTTTCACAATGAAAAATTGTAATGCTTTCTTCCAAATTAATATAGTTGAAGTAGTTTTTGACTTTGTGAATACTGCCTCTTCTGCTAGTCTGCTGTCTTCTACAGCAAAGTTCTGGTGATGTCAGTCATTTGGTCTCAATGGCCCTGTGTATTTTAACAGGATATGCTTCTGTTGACATTTCTTTATCCACCTCTGGTTATTAATTGCTAATCACTGTCTTAATATTATCTACAGTGGCAGATAAAGCACTTTCCAGTGCAGCACTGGAGGCAAACCTGGAAAAAGAAAATACTTAGAAAAAATTTGCAATATGATAATCTCACACAGAATAATTTATGCCAAAAGAAGAGGAGGGATTGTGAGATGTAACATGATATTTTTACATGAGCAAATAAACAAAGCAGAGAAGAGAAGGTATAGCATAAACGCCTGCATTTTTTTCTGCAATTTTTCAGTCTTTGCTAGGTGCCCCATGTACATAGGGAATTGGTCTGAATTACAGCCATTGCAGTAGTGCAGTGGTGCACATGGGATGCAAGGATACAAACTTCGGTTATGGGGAAGCGAAAGCTACCTAGAATATGGACTAGTTTTTAGATTGATGTAATAACATCAATCTATAAAGTATTAAATATAGTAAGTATATGTAATAAAATGTCTATGTAATAAAGTATTAGAGGGTTGCATAATATGACTTTACCAAATTATCGATGGTCATCAAGCAGCAAAGCTAATGCAGAGTCACATTACCACAGAACCTGTGAAGTCTGTCTCCCAAATGGAAGTTTTAGTTGGTCCTTGCAGAAGAAATAGCTTTGATGAATTAGTAACTGCCCTTCAGTGAATTTTTTTTTTCCTCCTCTCTTTTAAGAGGTAATTTATTACCTCTTAAAAATGGCCATTAAGTGTTTCATCAGCTGTTGAAAATCCAGGCTAATAGAGAATGCAACCTAGAATTCTGGTTGGGACTGAAAGAGAAAACATTTCCTGAAGGTGATCCTTTCCAGCTCTTTCCCTGGCTAGCTCAGTGAGTTGCTAGAAAACTTGCTCAAGAATGTTTACATCATACCTATCCAAAACCTAGCTTTTTTTTTCTTTATTTACTTTAGGCTGCTTGTTGTGTCATCTTCTAAATCACTGAGTAAAGATAATTTTTTTTTTTTATTTTGTGTTGCCTTAAATTTGTTTTGAGTATGTAATAATATACTTTCTTGTCTTTTAGGTGTTCATTTTTAAACTGAATACAAATTAGCTCTCGTACATATGCTATCAATCTTTGAATCTGACATAGAGCACCTAAAGACTACTTACATGCAAATAAAGAAAAATTCCTTTGTTTTGGAATGCTCTTTAAGTCATGGCTTCATGCAGATTTTTAGAATGAAATTGCTGCCATAAGGTGCTCACAGTCTTTTTACTTGGGCTACCTTTATCATGCAATTACTGATATTCTGACCTTTTTTCAGAATTAAAACAAGGTACTCTCAGTGAGTGAACAGTGTGAAAGCTCAGGAGAGATCAGTACATTTTTTGAAATGCATGCAGGTAGCGACATATAAATATTAATTGTATTGGTATTCAGGATGGACTCACTATGATCCATGTAGCAAGCTGCACTAGAGAAAAAGCCTGCAGATTGCAGATGTTCTGGGTGTCAGGGTGGGAAGGCAATGCCTCAGTTCCACTATCTTTTTCATGCTCTTACCTGGAGTTAAGTAGAGGAATGGTTGAGTTTAGTCTGAGTAAAATCTGCCATTGAGTCTCATTACTACTTTGTAGGTTGGGGAGAAGAGTGGGTGACATTTTAGTAGACGTGCAAATCATTTTAGCTGTATTTTAACTGCAACATATCTACTTGTACAGAAATGATGTTAAATCAGACCATGCATCTGGAAGTATCACAGAATACAAAGTGTGTGAGGTGGGGACCTAAATCATGCCATCTAGAGAATTGCTTCCCAAATGTTTTTCTTTGCTAGATACTTCTCTTCACAGTGGCATCTTTCTGAGAGTGACAGAATCTAGGGTTTGGGGCCACTGTTCTGAGAATATAAGCTAGAAATATGGCATTGCCAGCATGTCAGAAAGATGGTGATACTAAAATGCAAGACTCTTCTCAGTGAGGCTGATGTGTGTGCCATGTTGGGTTCCTCTTTGGGACGGTGAGGTGAACCTAATGGTCTTAAAATTAAAATGAGATTTTCTTTTAGAACCAGGAGGACACATTGAACACAGCTTGCAGATGGTCTCCGGTTCAGTTTTCTCAGTTAATTTATTTGTTCTTGTCTGTGCAGGTGAAGAGTTATTTATTGCATTTAATCACAGTGTTTTAATCAGTTCTCATTTGCTGTAGCCTCCACATGGATGCTGTTTAGTGCAGACAAAAGGGTGTCAGGGAAACTGACACAAGCTCTGTAAAGTTATATTTGTCAATGTTGTGGCCACTGTGCATCACCGTTTCTTACCTATAGTTCTGTATAACACTGCTCAAGTCCAGGGAGCAGTTGTCATGTGGGCTGATGGGTCTTCTAGATTGAAAAATCACTGTGGCTAATGTCACTTTTTAAAGTAAAAATTTCTATTGAAGAAACAAAATCAAGTAAATGAAACCTGGTCCTGAAATAAGTATGCTACAATGTACTCGAGGGTAGCACATATTGTAAAGATACCTCTGTCCCCACAAGAGGGTGCAGAAATGAAAAAGATTGTCAATATAGAAACTAAACCATGCTTGGAGTTTAACCATAGGTTTATTTGTGTAGTAAATTATCTCTGGTGTGTTGGATGGCTTATTTTTGGAAGAGAGCCACCAAAGATTTAAGTGATGCAAAATAAAAAGCAGAGATGGGAGGGTTTGTACAGATATTTCTCCACTTCTCCCCCTGACCATTTCGTTGCAAATACAGAGCGGTGGCACCACTTGCGCAGCGTCCTCAGGGGCAGGGAGGTCGCCTCTCTTCTTCCATGGCACTTCAGGGATCCAACCACGGGAGGGAGAGCAAGAGCAGCGCGGTCTGCCCCGTCTTCTCTGGGAAGGGCTGACAGTGGGGGAAGCCCTTGTTTCCCTCCCCACTGGCTTTAGTCCTGAGGGAGAGGAGTGGAACCGCTGGGGACCTCGATCTTTCAGCACTTGCCACTCAGTTGCACATCAGATCGGAACTCAAATGGGGAAAATCTCAGATGGAAAAAAGTCTTGACACAAACTATTGAAAGGTAGAAAAGAGTTCTGCAAATAGAAAGTGCCTTTAATGACATGGCATGGCTTGACATTAATTAACATGAATTAGCATTCGTGAGAGGTCAGAGCAGGCTGGTGTGGACAAGAGGGAGTATATGGCCTAACATATGAGATGCTCTTGGCCGTGAGACATGAGGAGGGGTTCAGTTTGCAGAAAGCATAAGGCATATTAATTTCATTGCATGTATCCATAATGTTTCCTTTTGCAGCATTTATTGCATAAATTCTGGTGAGCAAGACAAAACAAAGTGGACAACTTATTTTTTACACTGTATTTAATGGGATTGTATTTCAGACCATGTCCTCTTGGGATGGCAGTTTCCAAGCATGCCAAATTTTTGATAGATTTCAGCCTAAGTGGATTTAGTTGCAAATCTGAACTTTAAACAGGAGGTTTTATCTTTCCATCATGTTTTCTCCTTGAAAGGTTCCATAAATTACATTTCTGAGAGAAAGAGAAAGTTCTTTTTGAAAGAAGTGTTCATTTGGTAAATTGCTCTCCTGTTTAAACTTCCCTTTTCCAGGTGCTGAATGACTCCCAGAGCAAAAGCTTTGTCATTGCTTGATAATGGACTTCCATTAATTTTCAATAAAATTACAAGGCAATGTTCATGCATGGATAATTGATTTCACTTTCAAGGGAAAATGGCAAAAAGCAGAGCTCAAATGTCTACTTGTCTGTAACTAGTGCAGCAATTTTCTCCACTGCAAAATGGGTATCAAGTACTTCTCTTAGGAAGTGTCAGTGTTTATGTTCATTAGCTAAAAGACCAGGAGAGGTGTATGGCAATGAGAGTCAGGGTATTTCCTACTAGATGACAAAGCCAGATCTGACATCAAGACTAAATGTCTGATAGAGATTAATTTTTGCATCTTGGTGGCTGGTGACAGACTCACTAAAGCTCAGTAGACACGGCACTCCTGGTTTGGTAGAGTGACTGGTGAGATAATTACAGGTTCAAAATACATGTAGTATTGAGGTGAAAGCAAAGAGCTAGCTGAAACACTGCTGCTAGGAGTGAGCCCAGAAGACCTGGGAACTGGAATCCTTTGGGACTCATAGTTGTGACTGGGCTCTCTCTGGCTTCTGTAAATTTTTCTCCAATATTCTTCTTCCTCATCCAGTTGATCTTTCCTTAGTACATCTTCAGTGTTTACATGCCTTTTCTATGTATAGACTGTAAGCTATTTGTGTTTGTACAATGTTTTGGGCAAAAGAGGCTCGCGCCTGGTTGGCTTTATTGGTCTGCCACAGTTTTCAAGTTCATTAATAAACAAATCTGGAATGACACCTTCTTGCAGGCGAGATTGAGCACAAATAACGAAAGATACACAAATAGCAGAGTTCATCAGGCATCAGGCTGTGGCAGTTGTGGCCACAGTCTGGTTCTTTACACCCTCTGCAAATTATCCAAGCTAGTTATTTTGTGTAGACTTCCCTATAAGTGTGTATGTATACACACACACACACACACACACACACACACACACACAAATGCATGTGTTTGATCCTACTCTACCTTTTGTAAAGAATTGGAACGAGCAATTCAACATTACAGGAAGTGATCAGCAAAATTGTCTATTCTCTGGTCTTGTCATGCTGTTGGCCAAAGTGCTCTGCACAGTGCAGAGAGCCAAGTGTCATCTGCTTGGTATTTCCTGACTTGTGAAAGCTTAGTGTTTCAACCTTATCATTGCCCTAAAGCTGGGGTTCTCAGGCTGTGGTATGTGTTTCCTTTTGTGGTGCAAAACTATTTCTCCTCTAAAGAAAAAGAGCCCTGAATCAAAGCAGGCCGGTCTTCCCTACAAAAAATAATGTAAATGTTTGGGTGCCTCTTCCTATGCTTGCACGTAGGTCAGATGGAGCTGGAATTTCCTCTACCCACTGTCCTTCCCTACCTTTCAAAGGGGAAGATGAGATGGGTTTGGGTGAAAGATGCTTCCATCCTGTGAGTGCGGACCAAAGAGCTGAGAGCTGTTCTTGCTGCTACATTCACCACCTCTGAGTACACCCTCTGTTTTTATATCAGCAGCACTAAGAACCCTCTGGGAAACCTGGTCCAAAGGTTCTCTTGACAAACTCAGAGAGATGTCAGGCATTACCAAGAAGCACAGAACTTCTTTCCACAGGCTTTCTGTGGCTTCAGAATGTTGTATCCATCAGCTGCAATAAATTCCCTAGATTGCCATTTTCTACTTTAAGATGACCCACGTCAGTCATATATGTGTATGCAGGGGCACACTATATACATTCTCATGCAAACCTTTTCTTCCTTTTGTTTTCCAACAATGATTGGAAAAACCCCATAAAAGCTTAAAGCTCCCTTGGGGTTAATAACCAGAATGTCAGATATTTTCCCCCTGAAGTTTATGTAATTTGATCTGACTGCTTTGATCTGTTCTTTTTCGTTTGTGTGTTTTGGTCTAAGGGAATGATGCATAGGAGTCTAGCGTTAGTTTTCATTTCACAAGATTTCTAAGTTGTTAGGTTTTGACTGTGTTGGAAGTGTTACAGGACAGCTGTGTTCGTTAGTTGATGAATTTGTGTAATCTAAAGACTGAAAAGAACAAAAAGAATACCATCTCCCTTCAAATCTCAGATCAGGTCACTTCAGGAACTGCCTCAGGTAATATTTGATTTTATTTTAGTAGCTCTCATGGCTATCATTCTAAATAATGACAGAATAGAGCTTTTATTGCCTGCATTGCTTATTATGACAGGAGAAATCAAAAGGTCACATAGTACCTTTCCTTGTTACAAAAGTAAATTATTTCTTTAAAACTGTTATCCTGAGTCTTTGCAACACACCTAGGGGTGAGGAAACTCCCAAGTGAGATTCATTTTACAACCACGTCAGGAAATCACACTCATTTAATAGAAGTAAGAAGCAACCAGACGTCTCCAACGAAATTAGGAGGTTACAAATAGGACAAATCATGTGTAAAAACTCATTATTTCCAGCTGACAGCAATTAAAGCAGTGTCAGAGATGCAACAAAATTCCCTCCAGGGATCTTCATAAAATTGAGATAAACATTAGAAAGAGTGTGCATGATGGATGGAAAAGTTTGAAAAAAAATAACAAGTCTATCAAACCTGAAGGAGGTCACAGTTCATACTCTCCAGCTCTTTTGTGGTATGCAGGATGTCTCTCAGGAAGAGCCCTGCAGCTATCTGCTGTCAACAACAGCAAAGCAGGTGTGCATATGTGCCTGGACTATATGCTTCCTCTTTCTCATACCTGATGTTTCTTGTTTGAATAAAGGTCAACATCTTTTAAAACTTTGTGATTATTTTTTTACTGCTTCTGTTTTTGCTAG
>WAAG01039692.1:97007-147079 GCA_013390105.1 Tichodroma muraria | reverse complement strand
TGTGCTCAGGTCTCACTGGGTTTAAACATGCACTGGTCGAGGATGCTTTCTTAAATGGAAGCAATATGTTGTCCCACTGAAATCCACTTGATTTGCCAGCTACATCCCTCCTCTGCACAGAGGTGATTTCTACAGGCATCTGTAAAGACAAGGGAAGCTGAGGCCTTTAGAGCGGCTCCTACTTCCAGAATGGATTTAGATCTCTGTGGTACAAAGTGCAGTCTTCTTCCAGTTCCAAAGCTTTTTCCTATCAAAATAAACTTAACGTAGCATAAAGGGACGGCAGGCTTTTTTTGTAGTCTATGTGAAAATAATAAATCACTTGTTAGGGTATTTCTGCACTGTCCCTTTTTTTTCCCCTGTCATTAGCATCTGACCACTCTCTCTAAAGACCAAGGCTGCACAAATGCAGGAGAAGTGTCTTTCTTTTGAAGGGGGTGAATCAAAGGTGTTGAGAGTGACTAGGTCATATTCCCATGGGTCTCCTGCGTTTAGAGTCCTTTCAGCTTGGTTTTTGGTGACAAACTGCACAGCTGCAATGCCTTACATTTACCAGCCTGCATATATGAAGGATGTATAATGTTAACTAAGCCCTTTCCCCTCCCTCATGGAAGACCACCCTGCCTGCAAAATCTCCAGAGGAAAGCACGGCATGTCCTGATCAGAAACTGCCTTTGCTGGCAGGAGTACAGTATGTTGCATTAACCAAAACAGCATTTTTAAAAACATTTTTGATGGTGGCTGCTTTCTATTTAAATATCTATTTTGCTTGTGTAAACGGATCTCGTTCAGTCTTTACGTCTCAACATCCCAGAACTATCTGAAAGCCCTGTTAACATTTAACATTGGAAATTGTTTCAAGCCTTGTACAAAATCCTCAAAACCTGATATGCTCAGGGCAGAAAAAGGACTGAGTTCTCCTTTGCAGTTCCCTAGACAGCAATTTTCTCTGGGACAGCCTTTCTGGTGACGCAAGTTTTCCCTAATTGCTCCTCACCTCTGACAGTGCAGTTTTTCTATTGGGTGGGATCTATTATTAAGCAAAAGTCACTTCCATAACTTCTTTTGCTTCTCTCGTGTTGGTTTGTTTGTGCCTTCACTTGTTGCTGTGTATTCCCCCACCCTGAATTTATCACTTGTCTCCTCAACAGCCAGTAATACAGTCCCTAAAAACTGCATTTACCATGGCAATGAATCACATTGTGCTGAACACAGCCACATAACTGGCTGTGAATACAACAGTGACACCAGCTTTTGGTCTCTAATTGGACATGGGAAGACCTGGGATTATTGAGTCCAGGGGAGTCACTTTTCATTTGGGCACAACTGCTTTTAGAACCTGGCCCTGGGAAACTCATACTGGCACCACCAGCATATCTGAGTATATACCAAACATACCTGAACAGTATCCTTCTTGTTCCTGCTCAAATTATGGATATGAGGCTTCCTGCTTCAACTGTTCCTCTATATACATGTCAGCACAGCATAAAATACACTGTCCAGATGAGCTACTTGAACTTGCAAGGTGCAAGATTTGTAGAAATAAACCGTTCTCTCTTCAACACTACTTCAGCAGTGTAATTTCACTCAAAGCAAATAAAACAAACCCTGGTTTACCTCTGAGTAACCTCAGGGACACTTGGATAATCTCAGGGTGTTGGGTTGAATCCTGTGTTAGGAAACAAAAACTTGGTGTTTTCTGACAAGTGATTTACCCATCATAAAGGTCTGGGCTGTAGGGTCAGTGGTGACAATGAGCTGCTTCTTTGCTGTGTCACAGTTTTTTCAAGTGTGTTATGATTGTAATTAAGTTAATTTACCTGTCTTGGACACTGTGACGAGTAAATTGCAGGAGGGTTTATGAAGGGGTATCATATGTGTGGTTCTAGATGTGAAGTCTCCAGGTTTAGACAGCTACTTTTGTAGGTCCCAGGAGAAGTGTCTATCTTTTCCTGCCCGCCATTCCTTCATTCCACGGTGCACGTAGTAGTGGCCATCCTACATCAAAACCTTGACTTTTTTGTGCATCTATCTGGGGTTTTTCCATGGTGAGAGGCAGCACTCTCATCTCTCTAATTGTAAAATCCTTTTCTGCAAGAAAGGTGAGTATTGCTCCTCGCAATTTGCAGATGAAAAGGCTGAGCAGGGAGGTCAAATCCTGTGGTTTAATAACAGACAGAGATAAGAAGCATGGGAACGATACGGATGGGCAGAAATTTCAGGCCTCTGGGAGAGTTCACGATCGCAAATTCACCTCAAGGCTGAACGCTGCACTCCTGTGCATGCAGAAGTGTCTGCTTCCCTGTATGTCTCCTTGTAACCCGGTGTAAGTCCTCACAATGCCAGGTGCAAATGTCATTATGGTAATAATGTTATGGGGCTTTATTAGAGCACATTTTCCATCCTGATTTTAACCCATTCAAACGTCCATGGAATATTCCCCCAAATTTTCTTTCTTCCCCCTCTCTTCCTGTGAGATTTAGGACCAGTTTTTGGATATATAGAGGAGGTAGCTGGCATCCTCACCTTACTTTCACCAACTTATATCTTCACTGGGAATGGAAAGACCAAAATCTGCCAAGTTTCTTGAAAATTTTCTGGACTATGAGGATTTTGGGTTTCTAATGGTGGTGGTGATTTTCAGAATGACTTCATATTGGTCACCTCTTGTGCAAAGCACAAGGGATTTTTTCCACTTTGGTAAGAAAAAAATCGTATGTATTTATTTAATCTACTTCCTGTGGTAATGTCATGTACCAATGAAGCTAAAGAGAGAGTCAGAGCTGGGATGACTTTCATTCACTTGGCAAAGAAGAGGAATAAAACTTCATTAGTGTAGCATGGTCTGTCAGGTCCCATACTTTTACCCCCCAAAGGTCTTCCTGTTTCCTTGTGTTTTGATAAAATGGCTGATAGGCTGCTAAATTGCTGGGAAAGTTAGGAATAACATTAATTTAATGAGGGAGTTAGATTAAAAAATACGCCATAGAGCTGGACTCCTGCTTTTTTAACTGCTTGGCATTCCTGATGCTGGGTCTTGGTTTCTGTAGCCATGCAGCATATGAATCAGAGAGAACCCACCCTGTGCTTTGGCATAACTCTTAAAGCACTGACAGTTCCTCCTTCTTCGGCAGTAATTAAACAAGTAAAAACTGGTTAGTTTGGTTAGCAAATATAAATGTGGAAAATATTCACAAATACATATCACTGGGCGTGTGTGTCTAAGGAATCTGGATGAGCTGTGGTTGGACTCTCCTTTCCCACATTCTTGCAACAAAGGTGCTTTATCCAACAAAGCAATCTGGCCAAGGTCTTTTATTTCAGCTAATTCATGTTCTCTTTTTCCTTTGTAAGGGTTGAAGGTTTGCTGATAGTGCAGCTCAGTGCAGCCCTTGATGACAAGAGTCACTGTTGGGGACAGGACTCTGCAGGGGAAAAGTCAGTTCAACCCAGGATGAGACAACCCCTAAAACTAAGGCCAAGCATATCCTTAATTTTTATTTTTTTTTTGAGCCTGGCTACTACCACAGCTCATTGTTTGGGTGCTATTGTAACTATGAAAACTTACCCCTTATTAAAATCAGTCCTGGAGTAAATAACCATAGTGGTGTCAATGTGTTCATAGTGGCACAGAGAGGTGGTGTGCTCTGGCTGCAGGATCAGGCACCTTTCAAATGCACCTCAAATGAGTGCAGTCAGACCCCAGCTGGCTACTCAAACACCTCCGCCTTTTGGGAGGAAGACTGAGCTAAGGACAAAGCATTAACAGAGTTTCAATGTGCTTAATGAGGACTTTCTTGGAGCCTCCATTCACAGTCATAGGATAAAACCACTCCCTTTGCCTCAGGGAGACTCCTCTATAAAATGGGAATAATCAACCCACAGTTTATAAATCCAGAAATTCTTCATGAGATGACACTTCGTGCTCACCTTTGTGCAAAAGTGCTGTCCACTTTGTAGTGCAAACTACAGAGCTTCCTTGGATTAGCTCCTGTCAGAAATATTTAGAGCAATATATTTTATTGATTTTAGCATTTCTTCTGGAACAGTTGAGAAATTGACAATATCCGAAGTAATAACATGAGCATAACCCTGAACTAAAAGTGGCAGCCTGTGACACAATATGATATAATTAATGTAATATAATATCCCAGCTGTCGATACTGAGGTGAGGAGACAGCACCTAATACTTAATAATAGAAATGCAGGCTTGTCTTTTTAGTCTAGTGTTGTTTCACTTCCAGTTCCAGGAATACCTATGGCAGTTACATTGTTCATCTGTCTATTGTTATCTGTTTCCCACATTTACTTTCCCCTAACCTCCTTGATAATGCACTTTCCTGAATTAGTACTTTTCGGTTCATCTCATGGCTCTTTTCCTAACATCTCCTCTCCAAAACTGTTGATACAACTGGCACCTTATCCATGCACAGGTTCTAGGGATCCTGCCTTGATCAGGCACAGGAATGGCAATAACAGAGGTGGATGAAGTTGCTCAGCACATTGGCAGGAAAATCTTGTTAGGCTCCTTACCTGGTGATTCAAAAGTTTGTAGTATTCATCAAGCTTTAAACCTCACAGTCCTAGACCGAGTAAGNTTTTTTAGCAAAGTAGCTTCAGTTTATTTCCTTCGGTTATTTTATTTTTCTCAAATTACCCAATTCATATTCACCTCCCGCAGGGTTCTCTTTTCTCACTCCTGCTTATTACATGCTGAGTTTCCTCCCCTCTAATTTACCCTCATGGTACAACTCTACTGACTAAAGAGGAGAAATTCCTGCTTTATACCAAAATAAGCAAAAGCAGAATCGGTGCCAGATTTTAACTTTGGTGAGCAAAGCTTGCATCTCCTTGCCTGGAATCATCCAGCGATGCCACAACTGGGAGCTACAGCCAGACAACCAAATATAACAAATATTTCTTGGGTTTGCATGTTACGCTTTCCTGCTCCTCAGATTCAGGCTGGGAGGAAGATTAGGAAAGAAAATGTATGCATGAATATTTCAGCAATCTGCTGTGTTAGGAAGGAAAAAATGTAGAGAGCAGACGACTGATTCATGGTGTTTTAGTTGAAAATGTTGTAGCTTTTAAACATTGCCTCAGTGTGGTCGGGGTGCTTACGGTAAATATATTTCACACCAGATGTGGCCTCAACTCAGTACACGACTCAGAATTTCCCTGCACACAGTAACTGCCAGTTCTGGGAGCCTGAGGATCCCCAGGTTTCAGAAAGACTGTTCTTGTTGTGGCTGTCCTGCCCAAGGGGTGCCAGGAAAATGAGCACAGAGGTTGGGGAAGCTGCTGACCCCTAAAAATCTCAGGCTTCAAATAGTCCATAAAACATAGATGCCAGTGTTCTGCTCCCAGGGGCTGAATAATGCCTTTTGTTCCCAAGCCTCGTGTCTTTGCACTAGGAGGACTGGGCACCATTAGAAGACGTGATCTTCCATCGACCCCACAGCATGCAAGCTCAGCAGAAGCAGAAGGGCCCATAGGACATTTTCCTTTCTGTAAAAAATAAATGGATTATACATACATTGGCTGTGTCTTTATTGGGTGCAAAAGTAGAGTGGGGACTCCGGCTGAAAAGATATCAACTGCCTCCTGTGCCTCTGTGAAATCCTTGCAAGTGATTTGGGCCAGAAAAACATATATTGTCATTTCTGCCATTCACCTGGTGCCATACATCTGCATGATTTCTAGGAAGAATTCAAAGAAGTTAAAAAAAAATACGTGATTGTTGATGAGTTGGGTGTGGATGTAGAGTTACAGAAAGATGCTGAGTATACAGAAAATTCTGAGTCCATTAGTATCAGCAGAGTGTTTTGCCAATGGTGTATTACTTTTGGAACTGAAGCTGGAATTAGGCTTGAATGGAGCAAACATGAAGCTGATCTCGTGCACGTGAATGGGCAGCTCCTATGAGACCTGAGGAGGAGTCTGTGTGAAGCTGCTGCTGCTGCTGCAAAAATGGGGCTCATTCAATGCATCTGCACAGAACTGATTTCAGTGATGCAAGAACCCGAGGAATAAAGGAGTATTATTTCCTAATATTTGGAATATATCCCACTTTTTCTCCCAGCAGGACTGACACAGACTCTGGCAGTGCCCCAGTTAGCACCATCCTCCCTGGGCTGTCCCAAGCTGCAGTCAGGTGTGGCATTGCAGGACACTCTGCAGAGCTAACTTGGCTTTTGCAGCAGGAAAACTGCAACACCTTGGGCTTTGGGTAACACACAAAGGGTATTCCCTACCTGAAACCAGGAGCAATAATTTGCCTCTTTGCCAGCTGAAGCCCGTGGTGCTCTGACCTCACTGCTTTGAGCTCTTCAACCGAGTTTGCAGCCAGCCCGAGATCCCTGCGCCTTGCAGCCGTGCCTTGCTGTCACTGAGGGGATAGTCCAGAGGCTTTGCATCATTCTGTGACAAGAGTCAGACCCAAACCTAGATGTGAGCCTTGGCTGCCCAGGTCCCAAAGAGCCACTCTTGTGTTGCCAAGTCTTCACAAAGCCATACAAATGGAAGGATTTAATAATGTCTGAATGCAATTTTGGGTAACTGAGTAATTGACGTAATACTGGGCACAATATGTTGGCTGGTGAAGACCACAATAAACTGTGCATGTCAGCTAATCATGATTAAACACTGATGAGGCCAGGCTAAAACTGCACTTAGCTGACATGTGCTGAATGCTATTTGTTCTTGTCTACACCGACTCACATGGCATTCAATGCAGCACAATATAGATAAGCCCTTTGGGGAAAGTGTAGCTCTGGTCAGGCCTCAGTGTTCCCTGACTGGCCAACAGCTGCTCCGAGCAGGTTTATAAAGGGACCACTTACCCATCCTTTGATGGAGAGATAAGCCACTGTAATGTAATTACAACCGGGGAGATGGGAGAGGGGAAAGAAAAAAATATGCCAATCATGAAGGGGGTACACGGAGAGCCTCAGATTCCTTCCAACCTAAACATTGTGGCAAGGAAAGAAGCCTTAATTAGGAAACGTGTAGGCATAGAACAGGAGCCCATCCTAAATGAATTGGGGTGTGATGAGCATAAAGAAAATGCTTTCTAAAAAGATCTTTGACTCCCACTGAGTGCTTGTTTCTTAGACTTCCTTGCCTAATAATGTCAGCATTTAAATGGCCCCAACTCCCAAATAACAAGGCTTTGAAGTTAACACCTCATTGAGGTATAGAGTTCATACGTTTGCTATTCCTATTATTTGGCTAGAAACCGTTTTCTGCATGGCTAGCTTAATAGGGCAACAGAATATTAAGTTGTAGAGGGATTGAGAAATCTATTCACACAAAGGAAAGAGCTACAGACTTCATGTATTTGAACAGAACCTGACAATTAAGAGAAAAGAGCAAAAGTCTGGGAAGTGCCCCAAATCACATAATTGCATGAAATTTTTTCTTACCTGTGATATTTCCAGTGGTCAGGCACAAACACAAGAGATTTTTGGCTTGGACTGTGTTAGAGAGTTGTAGTTGTAATTAAGAGACAAGGTGTTTTTTCTGTCCTGCCAAAGTTTTAAAGCTTCAGAAAGTCTTCCTTTCTTTAGCAGGAAAGAATCAAGACAGCTTGGATTTTTTTCACTGAAAAAGGCTAAAAGGTGCTGAAAAATGATCTGGTGTTTGTTGGACCTCTTACTTGGGGAATGGACGATCCAGACTCAAGTCTTCCTTTGTTGTTTTCCACCATTACAGAGGAATGCCTCAGCCACCAGGCTTATTTTAGAAACTTTTTCTTTTGGTTTTGACTCCAGCATCCAGCAGATCTTTAAAAATGACTTTTTCAAACAGCATCTTCTCAAATACACCAAAAAATGGCTTTTCATTCTTCTGCATTTTTGGACTGTTGTCTCCGCTCCTGGTAATTCGCTGTGGCAGAGCAATTATCCCTGTCCCAGAACAGCTATTCCAAGTCAGAGCTATCTCTGCCATAGAAAAGCCCAGAGCCTGCAGTCAAAGACAGGGCTCTTTGGTACTTGCTGCCATATGGCAGATGTTTTCTTATCCTGAAAAATTCATGAATAATTTGAACGGCGCAATGGAGAGAGAGTAAATGATGTTATTAAGCTCATTTTCAGGGGTAGGGGGCTGAATCATAATGTGACATTTCACCAAAGCCATGCAGGAAACTTTACAGTGCCAGGATTAAACTAAATTGATGGGATGTCCCAGGCTTTGACCACAAATAAAGGTGTCCTCTAAGTACACCTTTACAGAGCATAAATTACGCATTAGAATGATTACAGAAGTTGAAATGGTTTATAAAAATTTTGTTCCAGTGTCCAGCTGAATAACAGCTTCTATGTTTTTTTATTTCCTATGGTTTTTGCAGCTTAGAAAATGCTGGTGATAAAATCATCTTGTGTTTGGGATTCAGGAGATTTCTGGTCATTTATGCCACTCTGTCACTGACACAGGCTAAGCTTATGCTTCAGTTATTTCTCTGAATACAGATATAAAAGCATCTACCTCTTTCAGGCTTCAGTGATCGAAGGATTCCACCTTCATTCCTACCTGGTGCAATTATTTCACATCTATTCCTCTGCAAATACCACCGCAAAAGCCACATTTGGTATTAGGCTACAAGCAACTGGCATCCACGATTAAATCAGACAATTATTCTGTGTGTGCGACCAGAAGAACCTTCTGCAAAAATCTCTTTTTTGACTCTGTGATCCCTCTCAGGGCTTGGGAAGCAGATTGAAGGCAATCTCATGTGTTTGTATTAACCTGCTGCTGAGGATGAATCACAGTTTCCGCACAAATCCACTGAAGTGTTAATAGCATCTGTTCATTTTATAGAAACTTATGGATTTAAAAGTGGATGAATGGAGAGGAAAAATAGCCCCATCACTCTGGTGGTCCTGTGTCCAAATGCCATGTTGTGCTGAAGAGCAGTACATTTTTTTTATGCTGGTTCTTTAAAGAAAAAATACCCTCTTGCAAGTGTAATCCTTGTTCCTTAAGCACTGTGTCCTTCTACAGTGTTAAATCACAGTGACAATAATTGTTTTGAGAAACAAAAGAGTCAGATTCCTCCTCTGCTGTCTAACAAAGTGGGAGATTGACATGGTGGGCAGCCCAGGTGCCTAAAGGCTCTGTCCCCTCCACTAGCTGAAAACTTAGGTTCTCAAAATCCCTATTCATCTGCAAACAGACTTAAACTGCTTAGGGGGTTTAAGTCCCTTCAGCCCACAGCCCACTGAGCTGATCTTTAATTTGGGAAGCAGGAGATGTATTTCAAGTAAGAGTTGTATGAAACCTTGATGGCACTTATTGGGGAGGGGGAATGAGAGGGGGCACACACTGGAGTTCCAGTCCCTACACCAAAGACTGGAAAAGATACAACTGTTGGATAACAGGAAGAAGTTCTCTCTCCATCCCAGTAGAGACTGAGAGACATTCAACATGTGATTTTGATCATCAGCTTGGACACATCTGTGATGGGAAAGATGAGGTCCTCAACCTCTCCATCAGTCCCTGTGAGAAATATAAACCAAGGCTTTGTGCCATGAGGAGGGACTGGGCTCCCAGCTCAGTGTCAGTTACAACTACTCCCGACACTGGTGCCTCTTTTTTATTATCTCCTGCACTTAAATCACTGATGTTCCCATGTGCAGTGTGACAACTTCTCCCTTGATTGGCACCAGGAGTTTGGAGAGTGACAGGGGCGTGTTGGCACTGGGGCTGGAAGAAAATGTAGCAAAAATAAAGGCATAGGAGCCTTCTTCCCCTATATGTATTCCTGTGTCTGAAAAACATGAATTAAAGGTGGGAATAAAATCTGGCTTGCATGTCCTGTATCAGAGGCAAAGGTTACCTTCTCCAACAGCCAAGTGTTCCCTCCCTCTCCAGCCCTGGTCCCAGTCACTGTCTCATGCAGGTCCTCTGCCACATGCTGAGGCAATTTAACCCACTAATCTTGCGGAAAACTGTATTTTGATGGATTAGTTTTTCATTGGGTTTGTTATTTGAGGCTCTCACTATCCAGTCAAATGAGCTTTAGAGCTGAGGGGAGGGACTGGAGCAAGAGGAAAGGAGGAAGGCGTAAAGGGAGAATTGTCCCCTTCTGGCAGTAGGGATGCTTTAGATTAGCTCAGCCATATCATCTGTCTGGACTGCAAGAGTAAATTCTGCTCTGTTTTCTGTTATTGCTTGCTTTGCGCTTTGTTTGTTTTGAGTTTTGATAGGAAGAAATATAGCTGTATATATTTGGGAGAGGGTTTTGGGCAAACATCCTGGTCTGACATCTGTTCAATGCAGCTTCAAACGGACAGGCATTTCTAGACCCCAACCCCCCTAAAATTTGGGTTTAAAATGCTTCCCTGTCCAGCACATCACAATTGCCAGCGGCCCCCAGGCTATTTCAAGAGCACTGAGATGTTTAATTCAGCCCAGACTCTGTGCAGGTCGCCCTGCTTGTGGCTTCTTCCCACGGTGCCAGCTACTGCTCCCAGTCCCTTTGAGCAGTAGCTCCAGGTCAAACAGAAAACTAGGGCAAAGCCAGGAATGACATTCTCCTTTCCTGTGTTACAATCTGGCATCTTAATCATTATTTCAGTTCTTCCTGTTCAGTGTGAGGATCCCTCCCCTCCTCTCCCATATTAGTGTGTATCTTCGAAGTGTCAGCAACAGAGGAAAATCATCTGCAGAAATTCAGCTCTGGGGAAAAAGAGAAAAAATAGCTCTTATAAGTATTCATTCATTCATATTTAAGAATGAATTTTCTTCAGCTGTTCTGTGATCTCACTTGTACTGTCAGGAGAACTGCTAGATGAACTTTAAATTACACTACAGCATCCTTTTTAAGTTGCCCTGTAAAGTTTTGGGGTCTTGTTCAGAATGTTATTTTGTTCAGCCAAAGAATGGAAAGGGGTTAAATATTTCATCATTGGAGTCCTTGTGGTCTGCTGGAAAAAATGATCCCAACTATTAATATCTGTGTGAATATAATACTTCCCTCATTTCAGCTCATTTTCCTAATATCTGCCTTGTTTTGGGTAACTTAAGCTGAATAGACAAATTGTGATTTGTGATATTTGTATGGGAGGGTTAGGCCCTGAAATTCTTTGTTTCTGAACTATTAAGCTATAACTGTGGAAAGGTGCCACCCAAATATAGGAGTGGAATCTTGTCAGTCTTCCGGTTGTAGAAGTTTGTTCTTTTGTCTTGATTTAAAATATTTCAATATGAAATTCTCCTCTGTTCTTATTTCTTAAAAACTTCTCTAATAACAGCACTTGGCTTGTGCTGCCCACCTTAAACCTGTGGAAAACAGCAAACCTGACACCGTATTTAAGGTGCTTCCAGAATTTCTTGATCAGAGCTTAACTGCTGTAGGATAACAGCAACAACCACCACCACCACCACCAAATAATGAGAACCAAATAAGCCAGAGCACCGCAGGGACCTTACATGCGGTGGGTTTTGTGAAGAGAATTAACATGAAAGAGGGTTCAGTTTGGGGGTAGAGGTCAGGGCAGATAAACTCCTGTGTTCTGATACATTTCCTTAAAGTGGGAAGTGCTTCAGAGAGCGGGGCTGTGGGAAGAGGCTGTCAGCAACGGGGTGGTCAGCGGTGTCAAGGGTGGTGGCCCATGTTTTTCTTCTGTTGCAGCCTTTCATCCTCCATCTGTCAAGCTCCATAATTTTCAAGCCAGACAGTCAATTTTTAATGCAAACCTTTAACTTCTCCCGGGTCTGAAGTGCCCCTTTTATCTTGGATTCATGCAAAAACGGCAATGAGTGGGAGATTGCTTAAAACCGGCGTCCCCGCTCGGCTCTCCTCGGGATGGCCCCAGGTTGCCCCCTGGGCAGCGGGGTGTGCCCTTGGCCCCTGCTGTGGTTTCTCCCTCCACAGCCGTTTGCTGCCACGCTGGCAGCCTGTGGATCCCCTCCGGAGCTGTAAAGGAAGGGTGGTCAGTCAGGGGAGCACCTGGGACAGACATCCCGTCGGAGCACAGCAGGCCCCACGCTCGGGACGCGGCAGACACCGGCAGTGGCATCACCGTGACCGGACGTGTCCTGCTGACCCACTGGCCCTACTGCTGGCTTGCTTGCCCAGTGCTGGCCACAGGAACTGATCTCCCCAGGCAGGCACGAAGCTGAGCTTGGGCTAAGGACCAGCACAAGCCCAGGCTCTCTTCACACCCCACTGCATTCTAGCGCGTAGCTCGAGCTGACATCTTAGCACGGCTTGTGTCATATGATTTCAGCATGAACAAGACTTGGCCCATTCTCAAAATACACAGTAGTTAAGTGTTTAAATTAAGGTTTAACAGACTCAGACACTGAATCTAGCTCCAGCTACTGTGTTGCTCTGCTGTTAAATGCTACAAACTGGAGTTCCTCCATTCATCTGCAAGGATTGTCACAGCAGAACTGGCAATAAGTGAAGCATCCAGACGAGTTAACAAGGCAAAACCCAGTGAAATCTGTAGGAATCTTTCAAGTGGCTGGTTTGAGGCCTATATTTCATCCAGCCGTCCCAGCAGTTACCCCAAGGAGGAAGCTGTGTATATTCCTTTATTCATTTCCCAACAGGAATACACCCCTTAAAATTCCAAGGCACACCACTGAAATACTTTCAATAAATAGATGTATGTTAAATCATGACTTCTTAGCCTGGATACATGGGGAAAAAATCCACTACATATATATATATGGGGATTATCTTATTTCTCTGTATCTCAAGACGTAGCTGCTAGTTGGACCTGTGAGTTCTGCTTTTTTGTGTTTTAACAGAAAAAATGTCCTATACTTGCTTGCAAGTTGTGAATAATGACTGAAGATGTTCGGAGAAGGGTCAGAATTCCCTTGGCAGCTGGAAGTGTTTGGATGTGAGGATATTATCTCAGGTCATGAGTCTAGAAAGACATGGAAGAGCCCACACACCTTCCTCTGGAAGGGCAGGATGAGGAAGCTCCCTGCACAGAGCTGACATTGCCCTGCTGATGTCTTTGGCCATCAGCATTTTCACATGCGACCCACTTCTGCCTTCTGCATTGATGTTGGGGAGCAGAGCCTTGGAAACTTGGGAAAACAATCCCAACAGTGTGCTTCAGAGGAGGACTGCAGACTTTTAGGGACTAAGCTTCCTAATCACTACCGTATGGCTCATAAAAGGAGCAACCTGATACCAAGTACCAAGAGGCTGTTATTCCTCCTCTCTCCCCTATCCCACTCCAAATGTTAGAACAATAAATACATTTACTTCTTGTTTAAGATCACTTAAAATAAGTTGTTTTAATTAAACCTCCTGGCAATCTATCTGCACTAAGTGATTAAGTGCCTCTTCTTTCAGTGAAAGGAGAAAGGATTATCACAGGACAAGACTGACTGAATTGTGGACAGAACTAGGACTGGGTAAAACTGCTGAATATTTTCCATCGAAATTCATGTGAAAATACTGTGAACTTTCAATTTGTGTGATATTGTTCCACCCAAATATTTCCCCTCCTTTCAGACCTTCCTTTCCTCCCCACTGTCCCAGAGTCAATGAAATAGTTATTTCCCTCAGGTTAAAGTTCAGCTTTGAATATCAGCTTTAAAAGCTGCCCAAGAAGAGAGCTTTCTTTTCTCAATGGGCATCATTTTCAGGGAATCAACTTAAAGATGGAAAAATAGCAATTGTGTTGATGAATCATAGCTATTTAAAGTTGTAAAAAAAATTGAGTTTGCATAGCAATCAGTTCTTTGCAGCTGCACCATAAAAAGTGTTTGCGGGCGTTGTTATGCTATTTTTACATTTTAACTTGAAATATCTTGTGCAAATTAAAATTGAGTAATTATTCTTTCACAATTATTCTTTTTTACATCGCTCTCAGCTCAGGAATCACACTGGTGGGTTCGTTGTTTTATTGCTGGACGTCATTTTCAGGATAGACAAGAGTCACAGTAAAAGGCTCTTTTATGTCTGGTGGTGTGTCTTGAGATGGTGATGGCAGCATCTCCTTTTAGCCTCCCTACTCTCAGTTTTGTCTTCCAGTTCCCATCTTTCCCTGCTTTAGCCCTGCTCTGGTTCCTGACATGATGGATTGGATGGGAAGCTGAAGCAAGATCTGGATCCTGGCCTGGCCCAGGCAGGCAGGCACTCCGGACAAACTGCTCTGCTAATTTATTTGGATTCTTTACCTGCAACCTCCCTGCTGTTTTAGTGCTGGGGCCTCTCTTGGGCAGGGCCAGGCCAGTGTGCTGTGTGGTGCTTTTATGGTGTTGGGGACAAGTGATCATTAGGGACTGGCTGGAAACCCTTGGATATACTGGTGGGCAGGGGTGGTATTTAAAGGTAAATGCATTAACAGCACGCTGCCACCTCCTTTCATCTCAGCCACCAGCAGGCTTCGGGACAGGCAGGCAGGATGCCACCTCGGGGACTGATTGCTGCCATTTGCATTTTACAACCCATCTCCAAGTGGGAGTGAGAGGGAAAAAGCAGCCAAGACATGTGAGTTCAGCTGTAGCTGCAGGGTTGTCCCTCATTTTTAATTTCTCCTATGGCTGTGGTGTGTTAGGCTGAGTGGCTTATGCTCTGACTTTCACTGATGCGCAAAGGAAAGTGACAGGGTAAAATGTTATTTCCACTCTCCTTCCACTGGGTGGGAACTGGCTCCTAGTTTTAAAGTTTTCTGAGGTGAACAAGACACAGCATCAGTCCCAAATATTATCTTTTTTTGTTCTTTTTCCGAATTCATGGCTTTGCCAGTGCTGGTGTGATCTCTTTCTGTGTCTTTCTGAAAGTAAAAATAAAAATAAATTAACCTAGGGACTTTTTACTTGGTGGCATCTCAGAATATATGTGAGTATGGAAGGAGTGAGATGTCACTGCTCTGCTTTAGGGAGATTTAGCAGGGACTTGAGCAACTGAGAGTATCTGCTGTCTGGCCTCCTGACCAGCTAAAATGAATTTTGCACTTTTCAGCAGAGGATTGTGGCCATTCTGCCTTTTAGTGACACCATATGAAATTTGTGTCTTGCATAATTACAGCCAAAATTTTCGTCTTTTGAGGTTAGGTACAGAGCCATATGTTACTACAATGTTCTGCAGTATAAAAAATTCCACTTAGGAGAGTCTGCCTTCCAAACAAGATTTACTTTTTTTGCTAATTGCAGAGAATTAAACTTTTATTTGCTGTACCATTAAGGTTTGATGTTTTTAAAGGAAAGGAATTCCCGAAGTGATGTTTCATCAGGAGAGTGAATTAATAAAGAAAAAGACCAAAAAACCCACAAAAAAACCAAAAAACAAACCAACAAAAAAAACCCAATTGACCAATTCCTCACGCATGTTTTCCAGTTTAGATATCTAAAATACATGCGATCTTCCAGCTACATTTTCCTCTTGCAAGTCATAGTGGGTTTTATTAGGAGAAGTTTCATTTTATTGCCTTGTTTTCCTGTAAAGCCAACAAGTTAAACCAACAGGATTTAATTTTGGGTTGGCAGGCCAGCTAAGAGATAATACATCGTGTCCCCTGCTTTTATCTTTTTCTTTTCCTTCCTCCTCCTGCTTCCTGGTCTCCTTGAGGTGCTCCACTCTGCTGTTCAACTTATTGGCCTAAAAAAAAAAAAAAATTATCTTTGCAGGTGATTTATAGAACCCAATGGTTATTGTATGGCTAATGATTCATGGAACTTCATTAAATACCAAGTATGCGCCTGCTTACTGTCTGTGCACACTGCATATTAGAACCTTTGCACTCCCCCTTGCAAATTGCCTCCATTAAATTCGCAGACAAAAGGTCCTCTCAGTAGCTTACATATTTTCCCACATGTGAGAGAGCAATTGGAAACTTCCTCTTGATAACTAAAAACTTTTGAATTAGAATTTATGAGAAGGGTCTTTTGGTCTCGTTGCCTAAGGGCTGAAACAGATCCCAGTGTGTACAAGCGTTCCTTTGATGCGTGGAGCTGCACAGGGTAACATTTTTTAACAGGATCAAAAAGCGTAATGCAGGGACAATGTGTGGAGGCCCTTGCTCTGACACAAGGAGTTTAGCCTGTGTTTTTCCAAGGCTAAAAATCCAAAAGTAACTGTTCAGGGCAGCAACAACATTTTATATTCTTTTTAATTGCAGTGAAGTCCTAGATAAAATAATGGCAGTCAGTGTTACAACTTCCTTTTCTTTAATGTTCCCCTAAAAATGCTTTGAAGCAGGTTTTACCTTTGGGAAAGTATTGTATATGTGTTAGGGGAAAACATATCAAAAAGAAAATAAAGGGCCAGCTCTTTAATTGGTGGAAATCAGCATGGCTCTATTACAGGTATTGGAATTTCTCAAGCTGCGGATCTGGCTAAAAACTTTCTGTCATTTCTCACCATGGCTAATATATTCTTGCCCATTTATTTGGTTGGATCATCCTAACCTGAGTTTACTATTGACAAAACATTTTCCAGTAAACATTTATTTACAAAGGCAGCAGAAGACTTAAACCTGGATCTAACTTTCAAATGGTGAATATTTCCCATGATTTCAGCTGCACTATTCAAGGAGGCACAGCCATATGTACAAGCTGATCCAAAGTTTCTACAAAAAGGTCTTGATAACTGGAATTTTTGTCACTTAATAGCAAAAGAAAATGTCTCAACACTCATATAGGGGCCCTATGTATGGTCTTCCATTATATCTCACTTCACACTGTCTGTCTATGTGCAAAGGAGAGTGAAAAAAAAGGAACTTCCTCGTGTTATGAGGCCAGCACACCACAGGCATCACCATAGAATGACCACGTTACCTCCACCATGTTGTTGCACTATTACAACAGAGATGGTTTTGAGACCATTATTTTCTGCATTCACTCTGGCAATATTTGTAAAATCTGCCATGATATCCAAGTCATGCATATCAGCTAAAAGGGATGTTTTCACCAGGCAAAAGAACCAGGTTCGAAAACCTTGATCTGTCTTTAATCAAGCACTCCAAAATATTACTAATTCTGCAGCTGATAAATTAAATGTCCTTCCTTTTCCACCAGTTTTAAGTCTTCCAAATGAGAAGTCTTCCTTTATTACTTCTGTGGTCAGTTAAGAGCCAAGCAAACTTTTCCTCATAAATTTGGCTTGGTCTCAGAGCTGAAAATCTTTTACTTCACCAGTAAAACACTGCCAGAGTGTTTGGACCTCAGTGATGAGCCTTTAGAAAGCCCAATATGTCAATTACAAAAAGCCCAGGGAAGTCACTATCTGAAAGACCAGTAAAACCTCATAAATGAGTCAGAAAATGCAATGGAATTGGTGGTGGACAACGAGAAACTTCCTTGGGATGGAAGGTGTCTGCTTTTATGGTGACAGCATCTTTGTCTAACTTTGTTTTCTTATATTTGCTTATTATTAATATCTCTGACTAGATAATAGGAGTCATACATCATATAATTTATAAGCATATATGGATGTTTGCTCTATGCCAGATCATCATCTTACTTTCAGGGCCGTATTTCATCGATTTGGCCTCGACCTTGTCTCATTTTGGATGCATTAAATTACAACTCCAGTACATTTGGGCTGCTAAACTGCGAAAAAAAGACCCCAAATTCCTTTCTTTTCCCATGGCAAATGGACACACATAAACACAATAAGGTGTCTGACAGTAAGGAAGTTGAGTGAGACGGCAAACTACATTCCCTCAAGTTTCAATCCGTAACCTCAATGGGAATTTGAAATATGTCCCTCAACAATGGGTGTATGAAAGGTGTTTGCTGCAAAACATGCTTTTTTTTTCCATATGGGCAGTGTGTAAAGCAGTGTCTTGGTTGGGGTCATTGCTTCCTTAAACTAGAGAGTCCCAGACTAAAAATTCCAGGACAGTAAATGGGGAAAAAGGTTTTCCTTTGTGAAACAGTTTCAGAAGTTTCAAATTCAGACATTTCATCCATCCTCAGTGAAAGTCCTCTGTAAGTACGTCATCAATAGATGCCGAAATATCTGGCCGCTATATCAATAGAAAATAAGGTAGGTAATGTTGTGAGCAAAATTAGGCAACAGAAGAGGAGAATTATTAAATATAAAGAATTTGTTGCACTACTTTAGATAAATATTGTCACAGTGGCATAATAGCAATACACTTGTTGTTGGACTAAGCAAGAGGTTTCTCTGCCTCACAGAGGCACAGGTGGAGTTGGCCCTGTGCTGAGATTTCTTTTGTTGCCTCTCTTCTTTCAGCAGCAAGGTTTCATAGTTCTCACAGGGAAATCTGGGAAAGCAACATTGGGAAATGCTGGTGATTTTGAAAGTTCAGTCAATTTGGGTGATGTTTGGCATCACTGTTTTTTCCTTCTGGTGAGATGCTACTAACTTCTCTTCCTTTCTTGGCAGTAACTAAGAACGCTACACGGTTTTTAACTGCAATATGGGGACCTCTACCAGGATGACTTCAGGGCAAAACAGCTGCATCCAGTCTGTTCTTCCTCCTCTTCCTGGGTTTAAATAAAATCTGGTCTTATCTGAATATGCAACCAGAAGACTGGATGGCTATTTAAGCCCTTATTTAATATGTTAGGGAACATATTTAAGAATATGCCTAATTTTAAGCATGTGCTTAAATCAATGCGACTTAAGCAAATGCTTGAAGTCAGGCATGTGGTTGAGGTGTTATCCTGAATGTGGGTCCTAATCCTTAAACAATAGCAAAGCCCAGAGGAGAGGGCAAGCTATCTGGGTTCCTTTCTTGGCTCTTTTGTTGGTTGTGTTATAGTCTATAAAATAAGGATCATTATTCTTATCCCTCTTTGTGAGGCACATTGAAAATTATCAGGGAAAAGCTCTCTGAATACTGTTATTATTGGCTATACTTCTTGAGGCTGAAAAAAACTTAGACATTCTCAGTGGATTTCTGGTTCTTCCTCCTTTCACTCAGGCAGGAAATACCATGAGAATGGAAAGAAGGATGCGTACCCATGATCACAAATTATCTTAATCTCCTTCTTTGCGCCGCTGCTGTAAATAATTAGATATTGCTGCACCATTGTTTCTGGAAGTTCCCGCAGCGCTGCAGCCCCACTGTGTGCAGGGGTACCTGCTCCTGGTATCACGGGTGAGCTGGAAGCTGTGCTGGGAGATAATAGGACAATGGGGAGTGTTTGGGGGAGGAGGGGAGGCCCTGAGCCCACATTAATGGCAGAAAATAGGAAAGAGGCGCAAGTTTGTGCGAGTTTGTGAAAGCAGCACTTGGACCGGGGCTGCTGAAGGGGCAGCACGTGAGGGCGAGTCCTGGCCCTCCCATGGGTGCTGCTCCCACCAGAGAGATGTTGCAGGACCAGGCCTTCGCAGCTCCCGTGTTACTGCTCAGCTGGCAAAGCTGGAGGCAGCGAAGGCTCTGTTACTGATGATAATTCAGAGTTCCTCACATTCTCACCACCTTAAGTCAGCGCTCATTCCCCAGCTTCCATGTGAAGGGCCCGGAGCCAAGGCCATGAGGCTGTGTGTATGTGTTCAGGACAGTTAATATTTATGATGCATCTTACTGGGAAAATTGGTATAAAGCTGTGTTCCAACAGTACATTTATCCCATGACCTAGTTTTATGAATAACGTGCTGAAACACGGCCTGCTTGATTTAAACCTTTGTCACCCATTCTGATGGATACAGTGCCTAGCTTTGGCTTAGGCAGTACAAGCCAGGATTTGTGCAAAAATGTGATGTGTATTAGTGCAAGGTAAACAGATGGTAATGCTTTTGTTAATACCAAGTGCATACAAAGATATTTATCAAAGGACCACATGTAAGGTCCATAGTTCTTGGCAGAGATCCCTACGCGGTTACATCAGCTAATAAGAATAACCATTTTATTGCATTACACACAGTTTTTGTAGGGTTGCTTTAGACTGTGCAGGCAGCTCCCAAACATGCCACAGTTCATACACCAAGAATCTGATTCTGAATAGTGTTGAACATCTATAATACCCTGTAGTTTTTGTTGTTATTTTTATTTTATTGCTATGACTCTTGGCATTTCTCCAGCTCAAATCCCTTCTAGGGAATTCCACTGCTGCTTAGCAGCTCTGAAATAAGTGTAAGAGAGCCAGGTGGTGAATACACTGAAATGATGGAGGACAGACATGAGAAATGGTAGTGGCAGATTACAAAGGGAAAGAGGTTGAACTGTAAAGATTGGAAGGGAACTGTGACACTACTCCAGCCACAGAAAAATGCAGGCAATTCTGCAGAAGTTTCTGAAGAAGAGTGGCTAAACACAATTATATTAAAGAATGTTGCATCTGAAAACAACAAAGCTGATTGAGGTTGGCAGAATTTCCTCATCTGATTTATACTCTCTTCTTCCATCACCATTGGCAGCAGACATTACTTGTATCATGTACTGGGGCATCTCAGTCCCTGGAACATTGGCAATGCCCCAGGGATATAACTAGGAACTCTGCAGGAGGGGGAAAGGAACTGCAACCACATGATAAGAATTTTGTCATCCTTTTCCTGTCCCCTGGGCTGTTCCCACTTGATAGCACTTCATCTCTTAAGCTGGCAGAGCATGACTGGTTCAGTGGTTACACAGTGAAACAATTCAGAGAATCAATTTGGCTAAAAATAGACAATTTTTTACTTGTTTTTCCTACCAGGTTTGTTTTCAGTCACTTCAAGTTTCCTAATCTGTTTTACCTTAGCACTGGCTTGTGCCAGGATGAAGAAATGCTGCTCGGGAGAAGGAATGAGCAGATGGGGAGGGACAGAAGGACTTCTTTTAGGTGACAATGCTGGGCCTCATAGTCTTCAAGTGTTTCTGCAGATATTCCAAAACCACCTGGATGTGTTCCTGTGTAACTTGCCTTGACAGAGGGGTTGGCCTGGATAATCTCCAGAGGTCCCTTCCAACCCTAAGGATTCTGTGATTCTGTGTAGGGCAGTTCCAAGGAAACATGGAACTACTCCTGTGGGGACTACTCTATGACCTGAAATTCTTCACTGAGACAGAAATATGGGCAAGGTCCTGATGGAAGACAGAGTTGCCCCAGGTGCCAACTCCCACTGACCTCAATCCTTAAGCACCTAATATGATCTTTCCTGGGTATGCTTCCCTAAACCACAGCACGCAGTGAGTTGAAAAAACAAGAGTAGAATGTGTGGGTGGGGACATTTCTGTCAAACATCCAGTTTTTCACCTCACTGCCTGCACTGGATCTCTTTATCCAGTGGCACATTATTCCATAGAAATGAAGATATTAGTATCCTCATGGATAAAGCATCACCAAAAGAGAAGTAAGGGTATGGCAGCAGGCTGTGTTCTATCACTAGCAGAGTTTCAGGCCAGACTTCCAACCCCTTTTTCCTTAGAGACTTTCTGTCAGCAGAGGTAGTTGCATTGACTTTAGAAATCTGACCATGAATTTTCCTCAGAGATGTAAGATCCTTGTGATCTGGACCTTATTTTATTATTTATTATTATTATTATTAGTAGTAGTAGTAGTAGTAGTAGTAGTAGGTTTTATTATTATTATTATACTGCCTTCCTGTCATTGTAAAGATAATTTACTCTTTCAAAGACTAATTTATAGCATTACTTTAATTCTGTTTTAAATAGGTAAGAAGTATGGGTGAAAAAAGGACTCCTACTGCAAAAGTTTTACTTAACTCACGGGGATTTAAGTTCATGCAATTCAACACTGCTCGGTCAAACTCCTAATTTTAAGAACTTTAAATGTCTTTGATTTTGGAACAGTGATGTGATGCAGAAGCAAATAGTGATACATTAGCTCTTGCAATCATTTTCCTGTGAATTTTATGTCAGAATTTTCTGAAGGTAAAATCCAAAACTCCAGCCCCTGATCACGGGGACAGCTCCCGTGACTGTAAGCAGGAGACACGTGGCAGCAGAGCACAAGCTCTCTTCAAGTCTTTTTGCACTCTGCCTGCAAAAAGCAGGCAAAGTGCTGCTTTTTGCCTTCATATCTGCAGCAAAGCCATTAGGCCAGTCAGCTTCTTGTTCTGAGGTTTCTTTTAAGCGTTTTCTATATTGTGAACATTCTGCTCAGATTTCTTCTGCGTTGTGGCAAACGCCAGGATTGAAAGGGATGTCATCAGCTGCCACAATGACCACTGCCCCTTCCCTGAGACAAAACATGCCACTGCATCTTTCCTAGGACTGCATTCGTGCTGGCAACTTGCCATCCCTGCAGCCTCAGCAGCTCAGTTTTCTTCCATCTGATGTATTTCACGCCCCAAAACTTTTTCCAGTTTACAGCCAGCTTGAAGAGACTTTTGGTGGGCTTAAAGTAGTTGGGAATGAAGTGGATGTGCAGTGGGTAAACAGAAAACTCCAGAAAACTGGCAGTTCCTCTAGGGCAAGGATCAGTTTGGGGTCAAATGGGAGCTGGGAGGATGGGTCCCAAGCTGGTTGCAATCCTGCCACTGGAGCTGATGTTAAAACATCATTGTTACATTCTCTACCAGCTTTTGGCTGTTTTGAATTCTCACATTTTTGTTTTAATTTTACAAGTGTTTTAACTACTTGCCAGTAGGTGTGTCATGTGCCTTGTCTAATCTTTCCTTTTGCTGATTCTTGTTTCCCTGGGTACCTCAATAAATCATTCAAACTAGGAACAGGTCCAAAACAGCAATAGTCCGTAGTCATGTAGCATTTGGGAAAGTTTGGATTTGAAACTAAAAATTTAAATTTCTGCCAAAATTGTGACCAGATCAGAACTTCAGATCCCTTTTATTTTTTTTTTTTTTTTTTTCCCCTTGAAGAATATGAGTAGATTTTTTGGAAGCCTGAGTTACACTGTACATCAATCAGACATAGGTTTATAACCATCTCTACCAATTCTTGAATACCTCGCCTTTCAAATGCAGTTGGCTGGATCTTTGGAGACCAGGAAGAAAGTTCAGGGTTTAGGCACTAGATAACCCCTGTGCTACAGCATTAAATTAAAAGAAATCTATCTGAAATAATTGTTTATAGACCAGATCTTGCCAGGAGCAGGAGTGGACATGAAATAACTTTTATTTCAGGGCTATACACAGTATCTGATTGATCATGGAGCTGATACTGCACCCAGGATGCCCAAGGTTCCACTGTGGTTTTTCCAGTTTGTTTGACAAGTTGAAATATGTATCATGATGCCACGTGGAAAATGAAGGCCTTGATTATGCAACCCATTTTCAGATGAATGATCTCATTTGGTCAGAGTGGAACATTTGTGTTTGTAGGACCTGCTTTTTATATTTCAATTAATAGATAAAACACTAGCTATGGCAATGGGGTGATATTTCTAAGGCAGCTGGTAATTCCTGCAGCTTCATAACATGACTTGCAAGTTTTATGTGGATTTCTTTCCATCAGAGTGCCACGAGCTAGCAGGAGTAGGGAATGGAAGAATAGGATGCTTTTTCTGTGACTCATTCATTTCAGAAACGTTTCTTTTGTTAAAAATTAGTCCAGTGGCCCTGGGACAAGGCAGAGGCAGGGAGGGGTTTTATGTCGCCAAGGGCAGAATGTCAAGGCTTCTGGGCTCTTCTGCTTGAATGAGAGGAGAAAATGGGTTGTGTCAGTGGGGCTGCTCCCTTCACAGGCAGCCAGGAAGGGCACAGGGACCCTGCGCCACCAGAACAAACCTCTGCCCGAAGAATGGGTGCCCCTCTGCTTCCTGAGGCTGCCTGCCCTGCAAGTGCAAGGTGTTTGCTTCTCCCAAGTGGATGCTTAGTTGGTGTCACATTCCACATGACTCTCGTGTCAAAAAAAAAAAAAAAAACCTGTAGTCAGAGGGCCAAAATTAGCTTCTCCTTAAGAGCCTGGAAAGGCAAACAGGAGATTTAGACCAATGCGAGTCACAATAACCCTCTCAAAATGAAGAGACTGATAAAGAATGCTGAGGATGAACTTTTTTCCCCCATTTCTGGACCAAAAAAAGCCAAAAAAACCCATTAGGTGCTTCCAGGCTCTGTTTTTAAATGCAGTGGTTCTGATTCCAAGTCCAATGCCATCTATTTTCAACTGACTAGACTGTCTCATGTCAAAAGGAGAATCTTTATTAGGTTCCAGCCCAAAATGTAAATGAATTATGAATTCAACTGAGTCAACTGAGCCAGGTAAAACCTGGAGAGGGGGGAATTGTGTGGTGTCAAAAAGAAAGAGAGAGAACATTAAAAAGCCAAAATTCAGAATACTTTTGAAAAGCACAAAGGAGCCTTTAGGCATAGAGAGATGTGGTAAATGCATCATCAAACAGCTCCCTCCACAAGCTGATGTGGGACAGGGTTGGCAGAGGGTGATAAATTCTGTACCCAAGTTGATCAAACCATTTAGGAATTAGGAAGAGAGTACATGAACATTTACTACACAAGGACCTGGTATGATTTCTGCCCCTTTGCTGGTGTTTAAATACCTGTTTAGAATAACCCAAAATTTAAAAAGTTACTTTTAATAGAATTTTTGTGCCAGCATAATGCCAATAAAATCTAAATATATGTGCTTTATGAGTACAGCTGTGCAAATACATTTTCTGTAAGAACAAAAAGTGGGGAAAGAGGGAGAGGAAGGAATAGGAGGGAGGAAAATCAGTTTACAAGGAAGAAGTGGGAAGGAAATGCATTTTAGACCTAACAAGACATCTAATTTGGAGGATTCCACTTCATTTTGTTTTAATAGAATGTAACTGAAGATCCAAGTGAAACTTTCATGCAAAAGAAAAATTTGAAGTATCCGATCCTGATAAACTGTGAGAGAAATAATCTATATTTTCCAAATAAACCCAATATTTGAAAAAGTGTTCAACACAAAACCTTAATCCTTTTGGCCATAAAGATTCATACATGATTTAAAAGCACTTGACTGAAAATTTCATTAATTTCTTGTTACACAGATACTTTTCTCATGCCAGCATTCAATTGATTGAGCAGCATTCTGGAATGTAGGTATCAGAATTTAGACTGGGGTTTACATCAGTATATACATATTATTTTATTTCCTCTGGACCCTGTGTAGTTTATACATTGGTGTATAATAATAATTTTGGATTCCTATAATATTTTCTCTTTTCTTTTTCTTCTAACCAGAGTCATGAAGTTGATAATAGTGTGATTGCTAATAAATTTCAGTCTTACAGAAGACATTTTATCTTTTCTCTTTCTGGACAGGATAAGGCAACTACACCAATATAGTTAAGTTGTAGTGCAAATTAGGCTGGTACAGAGTCCTAAATACTGAGGCCATGTAAAACTTGGTGCTGTCTACCAGCTGCAAGAGTTATTGTCTTCTCAGCCAGGATCTCTGCAAAGAATGTGTGTTAAGTGATTACAAGCAGTCCCTTGATATTTTTATTGAATTGCCCACATTCTGCTTCTTCTACAACAGCAGCGGGCACCTAAAAATAATCATGCCCTGCACAAATCTCTAGAATGAGCACACTAATCCTATTCTGGAATACAGCAATACCTCATAAAATACCCAGGGTGTAAAGTGTTTCCTAAATTCTCCAGAAGAGACACGAGGGAGTGTGATGGGTGAATGGGTTTTGGTGGGAAAAAAAGATACTTTCTCATTCATAAAAAATGTGCTTGTGTGATTTTTATATTCATCTACCTCCTTCTCTTTTTTAAAATTAGATTAATTTTCAGTGGAGAGATGTGTCAATTTGCCCTAATAAAGAGTCTTTTGAGCTCTGACTGCTGCTTGGCCAGCAGGCCTCTGAGGAATGTCAGGAGATGGAGCAGCAGCATTCTTCTGGCAGCTGCCCCTGCGAAATCAGCATCACAACCCCACTGCCTTACTACACTCCTGGAATTCCTGTCAGTCAGATTAGATGTGAAACCCAGGGCTGAATCACAGAACATGCAGTTACCATTTTCCCCAGTCTTTAAAGTTGCGGCCAAATCACTTGGATATTTAGACCTTTGGAGTTGTGTGTTCTCCCACCCAAACTCCCCTTACTATTTCTGTTTGAAATATCAGTGTTTATTCAGTTTCTGTCCATGCTTTTCTGTCCTGTTTGCCAGCTTGGGCCCTTTTTATCCAAGGTGATTTACTCTAACTGGGAGATAAAATTATTTGGTCTGAAAGATTTCTGTGCAGACTTCAAAAAGCTATTATTTAAATAAAGGGTGTACAAAGCCACCTTTTATAATTAAGCCGGTTAATACATATGGGACATGCTGACTGTATTACGGAGAAACAATAATTTTAAATTTAAAACATGCTCTCCCTCATTACAGAAATATATTCTGCTTTTACTTTTTTTTTTTCTTTTTTCTTTTTTTTTTCCTTTTTTTCCTCCCCCCTCCTCAGTTCATTTAAACACAGAGGCCATTCCTTTCTCCATCTGAGTTAAATACCACAGTATCCTTTTCGGCAGGCTTCTAAGCTAAATCTAATCAAGCTGTGTCACAGCTCTGTCAGGCAGGTTGCTCTTTCTTTGGCCTTGAATAATTGGAAGAATGTTGGCACTTGTGCCTGGGCCATGAGAACGTGACCCGAGTTGATATTTAATCTACTTCAGTGCTAGGCTGCACTAGGACTGGGGTCTAAGCCAGGCCTCGGGAGCAGTGTGTTAGCCATCAGCAGCACTCATTTTACCTTGAAATGGATTCCATTTGATGTATCATTACACCGCTCCAGGAGAATGCTTTAATGAGACAGATACATGCGCTGGAAAGGATTAAATTGTTGTCCTTTAAACTCCTTTTTGTTGGGTTTGTGTTTTTTTTTTTTTTTTCCCCCTTTGCTGGCCTAATAGCTACAAGGTGCTGGGAAGTACCTGGGAAAGACAAAAAGGTTACAGGGGCAGCCAAAAATAACTAAAATTGAAGGTCTGTCATCTATGGATCTGTGAGCACTTTGCAAGGATTGCAAATATCTGGTCCACCTCCCTCTTTCACAAACTAGAAGCAAGTGGTGAATTCGTAGTTGTTTTCACCTCCTTCCAGGGAAACTTGGTACTATCAGAGAATATCAAAAGTGCAGAAACCAAACGTTGAGCATCACTCGGGATGAGGGAGGGGGGACTTTTCGTTCCTCTTCTCACAGGCGTGTATAAGCTCCGGGAGCCTCGAGGAAAGAGGAAATTCCTCTCAGATCTATGGGCTGCTCCTGCTGGGCAATCCGAAGTCACAATGGATATCATTCGTTTCGTTAACACTTTCATGCAGATTTCAGTGAGAGCCTGTGAGGTCGGGGGTAGTGCAGGGGGAGAAGCAGCAACTGGAACCTCTTCCAGGGTAAAAAGTGTAAATTGCCCTTTTCTTGTGCCTCGAATGCCTCGCTGAGGCTGGAGTGTTTGGAAAAGCCCCGCGCTCAGGTCACACACCAGGGCAACTCTTTGAACTCTGCCAAACGGAGAGAGGAACACACCCGCAGTTTGCAAAGGAGTCTGCGGCGACGTTTAATTTGCATTTTAAAAAAGGTTGATCCCGATGACCCTTTACCTCCGATAATGAGATATACCCATGTGGACACCGCAGCCGGCAATTTCCATATTAAATCTCCCTCGCAGAAGCGTTTCTTGGCATCCCCAGTGTCGCACCGCTTGTCCCCTGTGCCGCGGAGGGATGCTGAGGGCCAAGGGGCGGCACCCCTGCGTCCACCACATCCCGAGGGATTCAACAGTGGGAGAAAAGATCTTTGTTGTGGAGCGGTGAGACACTAATCAGGTGTGTTACTGATTAACTCGGCCTCCTCTGGAATGTCAATGACTCCTTTTCTGCCGGGCTGCGGTGTTAAGGGATGGAGTGTTTGTCCCTTTCACATGTTTTTGAGTGCTTTTGAGTCATTCTAGCCCCTGAGCGTGCCTTTTACATTTTACAGTGTGTGAGTCTTAATGAAGCAAAGTGCTGCTTCAAAATACGATGTTAACTATAAAATTTTCCCCTCTCACTGTGATAAATCATTCTGCGGTCTTCAGAGTTGCCTCCTCAAATCTCTCAGGTCGGGCTAAGGATAATGCCAACCTTTGAAGACAGCTGATAAGACAGCCTTCTAAATTTGTGTTTGTATTCCGTGGAAGAACCTGGGTGCATTAGCAAAGGTAGTGCCAATAGCCTTTTTATACATCTTTTTGTGTATAAAATGATCGGATAAAAATTAAAAACTTTCTGTAGGACAGACAAGAGTGCTCATGGTTGTCCATCACCCACAGTTTCTTCTCTGTTTATTTTGACTATGAACCTTCATAAGACTGGAAGGTCCATTCCTCGCTGGGAGTGTTTTCTCACAAGTAGGACAACAATGTCAGACTGACCTAAAGGAAGTTCTCTCTTACATTTCTTTTGAGGTTATTTTTTTTCCTTGAAAGTCACTTGTTTCAAATTAAGTGAGGCCATCAGAGATGATCTTCTGTTACTGTCAAAGTAACAGCCGCCACATTGTTCTGTTAGTGGATGTTCTGATTTTAATTTCACCTTCAAGCAGTCCCTTTATTTTATCTGCAGACCTTTGGGAAAGTGTGTACTGATTTTATTTGTGTCATGGATTTTCCCTGCGGTACTTCGATATCCCAGATTTTCGAATAGTTGAGCAATGCACCTTTACCACACCTTTGTCATTATTATCTTCTTGCTTGATATAACTGTGATTCATTTTTTTCTAAATCTTGGATTACAAATCACCTGCAACCCCCCCATTTCTCATTGAAATAAAATGTTTGGGGCCAAGTTTTCAAAGACATAAGCAATCCAGAAAACAGAATATTTGCAGGAGGGGACATTCCTCAACCAGAAACAAAAAGAAATTGTCCCAAATGCTAGATAAACTACCACCTTTCTAGCCCCTGTCAGATCACCAGGTCTTTCCAATGGATTTCAGTAGAATAACAGAAATCCATGGAGTGCAGGACCAGGGGCTTCTGCTTCTTTATTTCTTTTCTCACACCTTGTGTATAATCTTGGGCAAGACACATCTCTGTCTACAAAATCACTTTCAGATAAATAGCCAGGGGAATATCTATTCTCTAGAATATCTATATATCTATTCTCTTTGTGACATCCATGACTAATCAAAATCACACCTGTTTATTAATTAAATTTATGGTAGGCACTGATTACATACAAGAAATTAGGATTTGTCCTGCTACCCACTAATATGAGACGTTATTTAGCAATTTTTAAATTAACTGCTGTTATGTAAAAATGGGGTCTCTTATTGGACTGTGACAACACAGTTGGTAGATATGGTGGTTGAACAATTTTCACTTAAGAATTGTTTGCTGGTTTCCTCTTGTTGGTGCTTTGTGGAAAACTGCATCAGGGAAAAGTGAGATATGGCAGAAAAATTGCCAAAATAATGCCTTCAGCTGGGCAGCAGCTGAGCAGTCTTCAGGCAGATGTAAAAACCTTGCTGGATCCTCTGCACAATCAGAGAAGTATAAAGAGAGAAACAATATTTATTTTTTTTAAAAAAAGAAAGCTGAGGAAAACCAGGAGAAAAGTAAAGCTTTGAGTGCAGAGGAAAAAAGGCTGGGATTTGGATGATTCTCCTACAAAGAGGTCAGCAAACTAAGAAACAAGGAATGTCAGTGGAAGTGTCTGACTAAGCAATGTTCATCTTTACTCACTGTAACTCCCCCAGGACAGGAGCAAACCCTGACAAAGGCAAAGTTGAGTGTTTCTCTCCCTATATTGCGATTTTTTATTTGGAGCTAGAGAACCCCCTAACTTAGGAATTTACCTAATGGGTATGACTGGAAAAACATTTTGTCTGACAAAGCAAGGTGAAAGAAAATGTGTTTTTCACGATTTTGTTTTCTCCCAAATCTCAAAATATTTTTGGCAGAACTGGAATACAGTCAGTTGCCTGCTACTGAGTTTGGGGGATGTTGATTTCATTATGCCGTGGAGTAGTACTTCAAAATAAATATTCATAGCTTTATGCTTAACTTTAAACAGCTGCTTAAGCTGGTTGAGTTCATGGACCTGGTCTTCATATGTCAAAGAAATGACCAGACACGAGCACAGAGCAAAAGCAGAGTTTTCAGAGAGAAGGAAAAAAAAACCTTTTCTGTGGCATTTTGGAAAAGTCCAAAGAGTATCTCCCCAGCTTTTGAAATTAGATGCTAAATGCAGTGGTTGGGGGGGGGTTTAGGAGAAACAGAAGAGTTTCCTCTGTTTTGCACAGTTCTCTCTTTTGAGATGAATTTGATTTTGCAGTTGTTTTTTTTCATTATTGAACTGAACAACTCCTGGAGGAGCTGATGGAAATCTGAATAGGAATTTATTCTGCAACATTCGCTAGAGGTGGAAATGCAGATCAATAGGCTAAATACAGCAGAATGTAGTATTAGTCTGCATTTCCTGCACTGCTGGGAGTTGCTGCCCAAGTGCTTCACATACATCTTGCTCGCACTTAGATTCAGATTTTTTATTTTATGTAAATACAGTTGGTTTGTTATTCTAGGGCAGTAAATCAAGATGCTTTCACTGTAGAGTTCAGAACTGCTCAGTAATACTAACTTCATTTTTTTCCTACTAAAAATGAAAATATCTAGTGTGTTTAGAGCTTGGACCCAATGTTCTAAGCTGTCCTAGTAAACAGAGCCTACCAGAGATTCCCTGAATAAATAGTCACTGGATTTAAATGACAATTAAATTAATTTCAAGCATTTTCTCTCATTCTGATGACTAGGCATGAATTTCAGTAGCAAGTTTGCAAACCACTTATTTAGTGCCTGGCAATGTTAATAGGTGTGATGGCTCCATCCCTATCTTTTTACACTTGCAAGCTCACACACAGTGGNTTTTTTTTTTTTTTTTGCCACTATCTTCTTTGCTCTTTCTCACAGTGGTGCAATTTTAAATATTTGTGGTTGGATACCCAACCAGTTTCTTAATGTGGAAATACTCCTTTTAGTTGCAAATTCCCCTTTTATCATGCACAACATTGTTGTCTTTTTTATTGCAACAAGTCTTTGCAATTAAAGGAGCAAAGGACTCCTGAGGTCATCTGGGCACATTCATGCCAGTGCAGGATTGTTCTCTGCAGAATGCTTGATCACTATCTAGCTGTGAAAGGTCCAGGGGATGGAATGTCTTTGGGTGGTTATTCTTTACAAATTCTTCGAAATCACATAGCTGGAAAATTCTTGGAAAATTCTTTCCAACTGCATCTGGCTTGAAAAGCCTTTTCTGCTTTGTCCTTCCTCGTATCACTTCCTGTACCATGGCCATACCTTCTTTGGGCACCTCCAAACTCAGTCTCCTGAAGGAACACATCTGGCCCATGAGAAGTGCTTTCTCAAGTCAGCTCCCTGAGTCTGGAAGAGCCATACTGGGAATAACTGCGCTTGGAACACAGAGACAGCATCCCCTGAAGTTTGCCAGGAGGGATAGCTGTGTTCCAGTTGGTGTCCCAGCCTGTTTCCATGTTTATGTGCAGACAGAGAGTCCTTAAATACTCCTGCTGTCAATATAATCAGGGTAGAATTCCAGCTTCCCATGGTTTTACAGTCAGTGTCCCACCCTCACAGGAGAAACATTCACTGAAGACAATTCTGTGTTTGCCATGGAAAGGACACCTCCAGCAGCAAAATGACCAAGGTGAGAAGGAGGTCTGTGGAAGGACCAAGAGTTCAGCACTTAAAGCAAAGCAGTTTTAAGGGGAATGCCTGATTTGCTCCCTCCTTTTCCTGTCAGTGGGAGCAAAGGAGCAGGACAGCAAGGAGGCTCATTAACGAGAGCAGGAACTCAGAAGGGACACCAGGAATGTCAGCTCTCAGAGGCCAGAAGGGACCCGGGAGGATGAGACTGAATGCGGAGGCAAAGGGGCTGTTTGGGAGGACTGGGTTAGCAGGAGGCTGGATATCCAAAGCCACAACAGCCCTGGGAAACCCATGACATGGGATGTGCAGGGGACCCATGGCTACTGATCTCTGTGTCGAGGTCAGGGTTCAGTTTCTTCCTCTGCCCCAGGGGACTCCAAGCTCATGTCCTGCCTCCCGGGAGTGCTCTCTGACCAACGAGTAAGACCCTGGTTTGGGTGAGTGTGCTCTCTGTCCATCCTGTCCAAGCCGTGCCACTCAGCAGAAAGGAATTCATGTAGCCAGAGGAAGGACACAAGTGAGTTGGGGTGTGCTGAGGGACTCTGGGAGAGGCACACTGGAGTTAGAGCAGGGTGATGGGAGGGCCTGTCAGTTGTGCTGCTGTATTTATGTGAAATAAATTCCCCGGGCCCTCTGCAGAGCCATTCTTCTTCTCCCCAGTTGTCTGAAGCTCTATCAGTTTGGCATGGGCAAGGTGTGACTATTAATCACTGTCCCATCTCCAGAGATGTTACCACCAGGAGCTTTCATTCTCTAACAAAGTGGAAATCTTCAAAGCCACATTTAAGGAAAACATTTCAGCATACCAGGAAAAAAAAAATGGAGAAGGAGTGAACTGCATGAATGTGGTGCTTCTGCAGGCAGGTTATTAGCACAGATTGGTGTATCTCTGCCTTTCTGTAATAATTTCAGAACAAAAAAGATTAATTTGCATCTTCAATCAGCCAACATTAAGAACTCTATTTCTACAAGGAAAAATATTTCAACAAGGAGAGAGTGTCTGCTAAACTGGAGATTGTTTTATGATGAGCTGCTTCATACAGAAATGGCATATATAGTTTAACATAATTTCCAAAAGTGCTGTTTGAAAGAAAAAAAATTAAAAACTGTATCACAAGACTTAAGTTTTACTCCTTAATTTGGTTTCATACAGTGATGTTGTCTTTGAGTACACCTAGGATTGCACTTTTTCTTGGGGTGCTGCCTCACCAGGGGATTTTATTACTTCCTAATTTCCTGCTGACAGGGCTCCCCATTTGAGAGGTTCTAATCTTCAATCTCAACATGAAGGGCAAAAAGCAGCCCCTGATCTGTACAATTTAAATCCTTTCTTTCAAGTACAGGTTTCCTGAAAGTGCTTCTCTGCAAAACATCTAAATGTTGGGGGTTTTTCCCCTCTCTTACCTCATTTTGGAAAACAGGAAAGTTTCAACAAAAAACAAATGTGTAAAACAGCCTGAGGTGAATACATGGAAAATAGTAGGCCAGACAATCAGATTTGAATGAAATAAAAAGTCCAAAAGTCTTTGAGAGAAAATTTTAAGTAAACATGATTACAATTACTAGTTCTTCCTTTGAAGTACTTCCTGACCCTTTTTTTCTTTCACACATTAAAACAAAGGAATCAAGCAAAATATTTAAATGAACTAAAACTTGGGCTTTTAAAAATTTGGTTGTGTGAAATATTTGCCACCAAACATTAGGATTTCACAGTATCCTATTGCTTTAAGGCATTATTCAGAAGGCTTTTAGGTTTTATCTTTCTTATTGACAGTAAAGTTTACTATACAGTGGGGTGGCAAACAGATTAGGAAAAGCCTGAGCTCTTCCTCCAAAGCTGGATGAGGAAGCAGGGCCTGTGCACTCTGTTCTCAGGACTTCAAACATACCAGATTCTCCCCCCATCGCTTTTTGCATAATCCAGTGGAATCTGACAAACAAAAGACTCTCAGAAGTCAGATGGCATTTAATTTGAGTAGTAGGTAATCAGTGAAAGAGAGTATCCTGGAGAGAAGGTAATTTGTCTTGAGCTGACAATTTGAGATGGATGTGCTGGGGTTATCTGCAGTGTCAGTTCAGTCAGAAATGTACTGAACTCCATTTCTCTGGCTGGAAGTCTAAATCAACAGAGAACTTGGGGATAATGAGGTATTTAACAGGTTCCTTCTTCTCCTCGTTGGAGATCTCATCTTTCCTCAAAGAATGAGAGCTTGAAAGGAAAAGGAAAGGAAAAAAAAGTAATGACAAAGGGGGAAATAAAGCAGATGTAAAGGGAAATTTGCTCAGTAAATTAACTATAAGAGCTGCATTAATGTAATCTAACTAATGGCACATTTTCCCCCTCAATTGGGATAGATCAGTAAAGTCAGATAAACCACACCACCTTCTTGTCTCCCAAGCTGTGGTTCATGGACCACTGGAAGACTACAGAGTGCTTGCTGGAGTCCTTGCAGCACGTTTTCTTTACAAACTAAAAAATTTTGGGCACTGCCTAAAATAATGTATGGTTGAATTGGCCAAATCTGAGTTTTTCTTTTAGGATAAAAGTCTTGTTATTTTGACACTGAGTCCAGTCCAGATGAATTCTGGCCACTTCAAATTGGGATCTGATACCATCCAGTTTGGGGTGAAATGCACTCTTACGTGCTAGTGGGAAGAAATCAAATAAAACCCTCATTTTAAGAAAGAGAATGCCTAGACAAACAGAAATACTCTTGACAACAAATAGCTAATGATGTTATTTTACAAATACATGATATTCATTTAGAAAAATGGGCTATTCTTTTCATTTACTTGTACTGAGGAATGGCACGTCCTGGAGGGGACAACCTTTGACTAACGTGAACCTATAATTTGTTTTATAGGTCTAAATCAAGATCAGCACTACCATTGCAAAAAGTCTCAAAAAGCTTCAAGCTAAAGGTCACGGCTCAAGGAAAAAAAAATAAGTAAATCCTGCTCAGGAAACCACTAAAATATGATCTTAACTTTAGAACTTTAAAGTCGATAGCACTGAGACATTTGCTTGGTATTATGCACACACTCAAATATCTGCCCTGAATGCGAACACTGAATAACAAAAGAACTAAAAGAACACAGGGTGGCAGAAAGAAAGAATATTATTAAACAATGTTCCTTAAACAGCATGGCTTTAATTTCTTCTGCAAAATATGCAAGGCTTTCCAAGAATCTGGCATTCATTTTTGCCTGTCTCTTTGCCCCAGCAACTGGATGTGGATGAATATTCCTATCGATAATTTGAGATTCTGTCTTGCAGCAGAGTCTGTTTTCCTTCAGAAAAGCTGTATTCAGGTTTCAGAGTGGATGAAATATCTGCTACTAACAACCCAAACATTTGTTTAGCTCCTTGTTCATACACAGTTCTTTGCATTTATACTCTAAAATAAAAAGAAGCAATTCATGTTTTCCTTATGAGTCATAGATCATTCCATTTCCTTATGAATCTCAGGAAGTTTTTGTACATTACTGGCAAACAATTCAAAACAAGATCTCTCTTTTTCAGTGTTTTAAATATGGCCGGCCAACACTTTTAAAATTGAAAGTTTTTCTTAAGAAAAGATTTATTGTTATGAGTGCAATATTTTGCCATTACAATGTGTTCAAAACTAATTTTTTGCTGTAACTCTGCTAAGGAAAGTTTTTTTTTTGAGCTCTTCTTTTCAAGACATGTTGTGGGGGAAGATGATTTTCTAACCAGAGCTATATTTGACCTCTTACATTTTGCCCCATCAGGATTCTCGTGATTTCTCACCAGGGTGGGTGGAAAGAGGCATGTTCCCCAGCAGACAGCATGTGCTGACAGCCAGGGAAATTTCTATTCCTTGGAAAGTTGGTCCCAGTGCACTAAGACTGAAAGGCCAGCCTAGGGCAGAGTTTCCCTGGCTATGGGCTACAATCCCCCCCAGGGCCACAAAAGAGTTCAAAGGGGGCTCTGAAGTGTTAGAAAAAACAGTGCTGGTCAGCAGCTGCTGACTTTTTCCTGGCTGGAAGAGTGAGGCTGTGGTTTCACAAGATTAAGTCTTCAACACCAACTCTGGCTTCTGGTATTCCCTTTCCAGCCTTTTCCTACTGCTTGTTTCATCTTCCCTCCTGCAGTGCACGGGCCCCTCGGTTCTCCTGGAGTATTGGTTTGTGGCTCCACTGTGAAACGGATCAGGAATTTGATCCAATTTGGAGGAAGACACATAAAAAAACCCGAAGTGTTTCTCTGCCAGGCTATTTTTGAGCTGGACTTACTCCCTGCTCCAGTTCATTGCACAGATGCACCCATGGCTGTACTGGTGGAGCAGAGGGAGCAGTGTGGTGTGACCCCGGAGCAAGAGATGAGGAGCAGGAACACAGCGCTGGAGGGCTGTGCTGGCAAAACCACAGCCACCAGGGAGATTTAATTACTGGTGGCAAGAGGTTATGCTCTCTAGAGAACAGGGAATTGCTTTTCAGAGCCTTAATTGCTGGCAGCAGCTCAGCTCCTCCAGACGGGGAGTGAGCATTTTTCCCTAAAGCCAAAATTGCAGCTGAGTCCTGCTGTCCTTCTGCCTGTGAGGCACGAAAGGCTGCTGGCTCGGGGGGCTGCATGAAGACGAGTGCTTCAGAAAGGGGCCACCTTCTCCACAGCTTTGAAAACACAGGCCTTGGAATCCCAATGGAATTTTTCACTCTGGGTGCTCGTGACAGATCCAGCCCAGCCCGACGGAGAACACACTGAAGCAGAAGCTGGATGATCTCAGGAGGAGATCATTTTTTGTCCCATGGAGTCACTCACCTCTGACTTTTAATAACTTTACGTTGGGTGCACATAGAGTGAAACTTTGATTCAGGGAAGCCATTTCATGGTCAGCCTGAGCTGATGCCGGTCTTAAGAGTTTCAGCAAAAAAAGGACTGGTCTGGATTACCAAAGATCTTACAATTAAACTCAAGACATTGTTCCAACTTGGCTGAGCTTCATGAAAATGGAGTTGGAGTTCCTACAGCATGGTCTTCTCTTGCAGAGCTTTAGGCGCTGGAGTCGGAGAAGATGGGACAAATAAAAGCAAATGTTACGTGGTCCCACTCAACTTGCACCATAGGCAGCATAATTTGTTCTCGAGGTGAACCTGGCTTCTTTTGTACCCATGGAAAAAAACCCAGAAATATTGTTTCAGTGGGAGGAAAAAGCAAGTTAGACATCAGCTGCGACTGCCACTATTCTATTTTTGCTGACTGAATTCTAGCACATTTTAGATCATGGCAGATAGTCAAGATGAATTTCACTGTGATAATGAAGGAGACGAGAAGTTGTTCGGCCCATCAGACAAAGGGCTGAATTCTGAAAATATCAAAGCTACCTAAAAACCTTCTTGAAATCAATTAGATTTATTGCCTAAGTCTGCTAAGTTCATACATTCCTAATATATGTGTAAGTCCCTTTGGAAAAATAGAATTTAGACTCCCACATCATTTATATGCCTTTGATAATTTACCGGGAGCTGTTTATAGGCCAGAGCTGAAAGCCCAAGACTCTGAGCATCACACTGGTTTTAAACTGAGAAGATGTATGAAATCCAAACATCAGCTTTATCATCCATGTGCAGGCAGAATAAAGAGCTGTCTCCAAGAAGTGGTGACTGCCCTCCTGCCTTGTTCAGAGGCTGTGCAAGGGCACAATTTCATTTCATGTGGAGCCTTTTGTCTGTGGAAAAACCCTATTTCTGCCCTGTGCCCACATCAGAAACCCCTCACACTGGTTTTGTTCCAAAGTCTGCAATCTCTGCAAGTGTAGGCAACAAGAAAGAATAGTAATAATAAGGAAAATTTTAAAAGAAATTACAAATTTGGAAAAATCTGACTTGGATTCCAGTTTCTGAAAAACAACTCATAAATAAAATTTAAAATAAATAAAATTTACAGAGCCTAAATCCAAGGCTGGGGATTAAAATTTAGGTTCACAAATCCCACTGTCATTACGTGTGATGCCTCTGGCCCTACCCACACGGACACACACGCAGAGCTCAGCGGACAGCCTGGAGCCTCCACCATCAATCACTCTGACTTCACAACAACTATGGCCGTGGCCAGAACGTGTCAACAACATGGGCCACATCATTTAAGTGATGCTGACGTTGTTTTCCTCCCCTTTTAACAAAATAATAAACACTTATCTGCCATAGGAACTGGGAACAATTTATGAATGGCGTGAACTTTGACAGACCCTGTCCCATGGAGGGGCTGTGTTCTATTTTTGAGTTAATCTAATACAGCCACCCTAAACATGCAAATTTCATGAATCAGACTGTCTAGAATAAGGGGGTTGACTTACCAATTCAATATTTAGGAAAAAAAAAAAAAAGGATGTTGAGTTAGCCTTTCAGTGACTGTGGACCATGTTATTTATGGCAACACTGAGGCTAAACCATTTCCTTTCAATGGCGAATGAAAGCTGAGATTCTTAGAAAACCTTGTCTTTCATATATATATTTGGTTTTTGTTATTTTATTGTCATGTTTCCATCTACATATGGAGAAGGAAATATTTGTGTTAGCAGCTGCACATATAGAGGGTCCCTATCCCTAACAGGATCCAAGTTAAGCTCTAGCTGAGGAATGTTTATATGTGAATAAAAAAAGCTGTTACAAGCAGTCAGGGCTAGATGAAGCTACATTTTCTTTCATTTGTGAGCATTTTATTTGAGAAAGAGCTGAAGAAAGATAATGGAGTGACTTTACAGATGTTTATGGCAAAAACATGGAGACAAAAGCGCTCTTTGGAGTGTTTTCCTTACTGCAGGGGGGCAGCAGCATCCCTGAATACTGAGGATGAAGCTGAATTGCAGCAGAGCTCAGAGGGGACAGAGGGTGAGATTTGGCTGGATGAGTTGCTGGACCACCTTGTCAAGACTGTGCTTTAGCCAAGAAGGGTTGGACCAGATATGATAAAATATTAAATTAGGAGAGTCCTTTTGCAGCCCAGCAGCACAGCTCATACATGGGGCACACAAGTCCTGTCCTCTGGGCAGGGCACAAAGGATGCAAAACTATCTACCACAAGCAGACCAAGCAGTGGAGTTGTTCAGAAACAGGATGTCAATTGATGCTTCTTTTAGAACGATGCAGAGCTCTGGTCTTTCCCACTCAGTCTGGCTGCTGCTTCAAAAAGAAGAAAAAAAGAAAAAGAAAAAGAAAAAGAAAAAGAAAAAGAAAAAGAAAAAGAAAAAGAAAAAGAAAAAGAAAAAGAAAAAGAAAAAGAAAAAGAAAAAGAAAAAGAAAAAGAAAAGAAAGAAAAAGAGACACAGCACAAGTAAAAGAAGCCCAAACTATGTGACAGACAGCACCTTGCTGACAGATATTATGTGGGATGCATTGTTTTCCAAATTTCTTCACCTCACCTCAAAGAATTATGCTTACTTTATGGATCACAAACGAGAATTTTTTTTCTGACTGTCAACCTTGGGCACATTCTTTGGTACCTCCTTCACACAGCCTGAGCAGGAGCCTGAGCTGTTAATGATCTGAGCTCTCCTAATTTACACATACCAATGACTTAAAATTCCTGTGTACGATTCTTACTGTACCTATTCCAGTGCACTGGAGGCAAACAATCCCATTGTCTCCCATATGTTTCAAACAACAAACATAAAACAGGTGATTAAACTCCATAAACAAACAGGGTTTTCCCAGCAACAAATCAACACCTCTCCACCTCTGGTATTTGTGGAATTTGATAAGCCACCCACTTTGCTCCCTCCCCATTCTTGTTATGTCTGTCCTCAGCCTTCTTCATCTTTTATCCCCACCCTGCTTCACCCAGTCTCCAAAGGCAGGCATTCATTGTTAATTAACTGCTGAAACAGTGCAAGCAGCTTGGTTCATGGGATTGAGATGGGAATGGAGCTTTAGGTCTGAGTTTAAACTGTTTTGAAAGGCCTAAAAGGCATATTTTCTCACTCAGGAGGAGTGAGGGAGGCAGGAAGGAGTAATATAGAAGAGAGGGAGAGTTAGGGAATGCAACTGGAAAACCTCAAACCAGTAAATTGAGACACATGTCTCAATCAGTTTGAATGATAGAGGTTTTTGAAAAATCAAAGGTTCTGGTGTTTCTGGTACTTATGTGCTCCCAGATGTAAATACTTGCCTTGTATAAAGTTTCTGGGCCAGAAACTGGTCTCAATCAGAGTGGTGTAAATCTGGAATTATTCAAGATTAGTAAACACTGCCTTCATATAGGAATTAGGATGGCATAACAGATTAGCTATCTCTTATTGTGCTGGTTTATCAAGAGCATTTAAAATCGCAAGAATGGTGAAAACAGGGAAATTGTTAAAAGCTACTACCCATTCATTTTCAGTCAATGTGTGTTAAATATCTTGCCCAGAACCTTTAGCAGTGGATGGATAAATTGATGTATTCCTTTCACACACAGAAAATTGTGTCTGCCTGTGCTGTCTTAACTCACATACTGTGTTTTCTTTGATTGACAAAATGAAGACATTAATAAGTGTTCAGATTCCATCTCTACATGTATTAAGCTGAGTACTAGATAATTGAAATACTACCCATCTCTGATTATTCCTGTTAAATACGCTTGACCCAGTGGGATGGCTGAGAGTCTGACTCAAGGTTGTCCTCACTAATTTTAGATGTTGAACTTGGTAAGAAACATGCTGGGGATTTAAGGGGCTGATATTTCTGCTCTGGATGTTGAGGTTGTAGCTGCATCCGCAGTAACAGCAATGGTTCAATATTCCCATTGTATTCTGCCTAATTAGAACATGATCTGTTGTCGTCCCCAGAAATCCATACTTATTCAGTTTATTTAGGTCTAATGTAACATTTAATAACTCTTCCCGGGAGTATCCTGCAGTGTTGCAAATACATTTAGCCCGTGTTGATCAGAAGTGAAAGCATTTCATTCCATAAAGAAATTAGGAGCTCTACTGCTGTCAAATTCAGCAGTTAAATGAAGCAGAAACTTAGTTCAAAGGCCAGCTCCTGGAAGCATTTTCCTTTGCAACATTTCAAGAAGCAATGCCTCCCCTTTGGGATTGTCCAGGAGAACATGCCTATAAACTAAATGCCATGCCTTCTTAACAATGACAAATATTTCATGTCTAGGAAAAAATCTGGTGTGTGTGAATTCAGCAACACAAAATCTGAGAATTTATTCGAAGGACTTTTTGCTGTGCTGTCTGTCCTGGGGGAGGGCTCAGACATGGGGAGTCCAAATCTCTCCTGTAAGTGATGAATCTGTGATTTCACATAGTGAAATGAGGGACTCTCCTCCTGTTCTCTCCCTGAGGCCAGGTATATCAGTCATACAAACTCCTGGGTGCACCCAAGAAATAAGATTTGGAGGGAGAGGAACAGGTTTCCCAGGGAAGCTGTGGCCGCCCTGTCCCCGGGAGTGTTCACGGCCAGGCTGGATGGGGCTCTGAGCAACCTGGGATAGTGAAAGGGGTTGGAACTAGATTGTCTTTAAGGCCCCTTGCAGCATAAACTGCTCCATGATTCCCTGAGAACAGCTCACAGAGGCCTCAGGTCCCTCTGCCCATTGCTGCTGTGGGACACGATCCATTCCCCAAGCAGCAAACCTTCCCCACCGCCTGCTTTTCCTTTCCCCCTCCAGCTTCCTCCTCCTCTGACGCAGGTGCGGAGTGCAAGACCTGGGAAGACCCAGGCATAGCAATAACTGTGAATGACAGTCGCCAGCAAAGCAGCGAGAGGGAGGGAGGCAGGAGGAGCGGGATTTCTGGCTCCCGCCTCCCCAGAATCTTGGGTGTTCTGCCAGCCTCCTTCAGATGCGCTAATAAGCGGCGAGACGCTGCTCTCGAAGCGGGCGGATGCGAGCACCTGGAGCCCCGAGCGCAGGTGCAGCAGATGCTCGCGGGGCTTTCTCCGGGAGTCGTCCCCCGGGCGAGCAGCAGCTCCGCGGCTCTGCCCGCGGCCGCTCCCACATCCCGGCGCTTTTCCTGCCTGCCAGCGAGCGAGCCGGGCCTTATCGGCAGCATCTGGGACGTCCCCGGGTTCTACCGGGATCGCCTCGCCAGTCGGAAAGGTGTTTTTAATCACTCTGAACAGGAAATAGCATGCTGCATTTAAATACTGTATATAATTATCATGGGAAATATAATTAGGAAGCGTAATTAAATGGGCTTGACTGCATATCAGGCTGTTTCTTGATTTTTCACTCGATCCAGCTGTTTCTCACAGGCTCTTTACTTTGAGTACTGGTGGTCTGTGACAGAACCTCTGCACAGAATGGAGGAAGAATTACTTCTTTAAAGGCTGTTCATTTAATCTAACTAGGCCAATTTATTTAAATGCAATCATGACATTTTCCAACACAGTCTCCTTTAGTTATTACTTTAGATGCTTCATTTTGGAATGTCTACATTCATCCAAAATATTCCATTTTGAAGGTTTTATAAAACCCCAAGCATACAAAGTCACTGGTGGCATGGGCTGGCTGTTTATTATGTGTTTGTTTAATGTGTTGCACAATGTGGGCCTGATTCTTGATTGAATTTTCTTAAGCGCTACCAGTATACACAAAAAAATAAGGGTGATAAAACAAGTGTGGTTCATTACTCAGTACAATGCTGGTTTATGACGATTCTTTTTCTTCCTTCTCAGAAAGGAAGAATTCTGAATTACTGGAGAAAATATTTTGTCTTTCCTCCAATAAAGCCGTAATACTGCAAGAGTGGGAAATGTTGGCAGGGATATGTTGAGAAAATGAGTGTAATTACAGTAAAAAATAGCCTTTTTTTGTCCCAGTGGACAAAAATCTTTGGATCAAGTCATGTAGGTGGCTGAAGAACAGTTTGCTGCCAGGGAAAGAGGCAAATTCACGCTCTCCCCTTCCTGAGCAGGATGCAGCACTCAGGCCAGGGCTGGTGCTCCTATGACCCCTTAGCAAGCTGATCCAGCTCCCTATGCCAGCAAATACCTAAACACCTTCTTTTAATCAATTTTTTCCTCCTGTGGTGCCTGAGAGAGCTGAATTAGCTCCCAAAGGGATCAGATGAGCACTGGTGTCAGTGCCAGGGGCACACGGGTCCATCCGTGCTGGGCTGGGGGGACACCCTGCTCCCTTTCAGCAGGAGCAGGCGCCTCGATGGGCCCAGCAGTCTCATCTGACTTTGCTTATCACTGCAGTCATGTGGTGGAGGGAAAGGCTATCTACACATCGTGGTATGGCATCTCCACAGCCAGGAATGTTTGAGATGCTCCCATCCCACCAGCGGGCTTTGCTGAGTGACATTAATTCTTAAAGCAAAAGAAAACCCATTGCTTAGGATTTTCTGCTTAGGGACAGTTTTTCTTGGGCCCGTGTTCACAGCCCTTTTTGGATGTGTAGCATTTCATTACATGGGCAGAAGCAGAAGCAGAAAATGCATTTTAAAATTCTCCAGGTCTCAAAAGCCCTGCTCCCTGCAGGAGCAAACTGTGTCCTTTATCCAGGGAAAGAGGGGTTAAAGTAACAAACAGATTCCTCATGGTGACTGGAGGAGCCAGGACTCCACATTTCTAAACCATCTTCACCAAACCAACAAGCTTGTGCAGTATTCTCTGAGCTTTAACAAACATTAAATACTTTATGTATGACTGAATGCAACACAGAAAAATTGAAGAATCTATGGCTGACATAATTACTTCTTACCAAAATGCCTAAAGCTAATTTCCAAGGTGATAAAAGAGTTGAAGTTTAATTTGTAGGCATAGTGAAAGGATTTTGCTATCTTATTTATTCATGACAAACACTACAAATGCTTTTTCATTCCACATGTGAGGAATTGACTTAAACAGAAGCAGTAAAATCAATACAAAATTTCTCCTGATTCAGAGATGTCAGAGCTCTTCCAAAATGTGACTCAAATCAGCATTTCCTGCAGTCCAGGGAGAGAAGCAGGCCTTAAAGTGCACTTTACAGATAATTAGCTGAAAAGGACATGGCTGATGCAGAGAATTGTATTCCCTTCCAACCAGAGATGCCTGGCTGACCTGATAACCACACAGCAGCAAATGGCAGTCAAGAGAATTAGGGGCCCTTTAATTTGCCCAGTGTCCAAAATGCCAAACCCCAAATTCCACGGTTTCTTCTCTAAGCATACTGTAGAACTAGTAAAAACAGCTATAAATACATTTCCCCTGTATCTGCACATTCCATAAATAGTACGAATATAATTTTATAGCAATAACAGAGACTGGAACAGTGGGATTATCTGCTTGGATTCAGATACTTGTACAGTTTAACTTCTGCCATTAGAGTTTGAACGGATTATGAGTATAAATCAATTTCTGCCTTTACAACACAGCCATGTGCAACAGGGTCCTTGTTTGTTTCAAGAACAGGCAGAAAACAAAACTTCTGAAGAGCAGGGATCATCCTGCTTTCCCTGAAACCAGTGATGATGCTGTCCATGACTCTGTGGAAAGGGTGACAGCACCCTCTTTTATATACTTCTGGAGTTACTTTCTCTCTGATTTTTGTTGTATTTTCTTTATTTCTTGGGAAACAATTCCATAATATTTTTTTGGTTTTAGTCCTTTGTAAGGAGTTGTAGCAGGTTAGGTCTTTTCAGGTTCTGAGAAACCCGAGAAATTAATTTTCCTCGAGATTGTGTCCGTTGAGGTTGCAGAGCGAGGAGATGCCAGAACTGCCAGGCCTTCCTGAAGGAATAAAGGGACGACAATCACAGCAGTGGGAACAGCAGATCTTTCATTCCCTTAGAGGGATCCTGGTAATCTCAGTGCCTTCTGAGGAGGAGCACCAGCACTTTTCAGTGGCCAAAGTGAGTCAGAGCAACAGTCCAGCCATTCATGGACCCAGCTGACTCCAGGATATTAGCTCGTGGAGGAGCAGGACACTGGACAGACATGGAATAGATTGTCCACTGCGGTCATGCGTTTTGTTTTATGTGCAAGAGAGGTATGTGTAGCACACTTGGCCAGCCTCCATCCTTCCCACTTGTTGATTATCCCTCAAAGTCATCCGTCACTTTTCTGCTCCCTTCAGTAGGAGCTGGAGGGAGTTTTTCCTGGCAGTTTCTAGCAACCTTTTTATCTATCTTCTGTCAGCGCTTAGTTAGTGCTAAATTGGAGTTAAATAGACAAGGACAAAATCTGCCCTGTAAGAGAAATTCTCTGTTTTCAGCAGCTTCGTGATTAAGATGCTGAGGCTGGGGTTGGTTTTGTGTGCAAGGGCTGGGATTGAAGCCATCCATTTCTGAGCTGGTTCAAAGATCCTTGGTGCCAATGGCAAAGGTGATCCAAAGATGGAAAGAAATAACACTCGTGTAGAGTGTGAAAACAATACTCTTTCCCCCCACTTCGTTAAAAAAGGTAAAAATGCGGAAAATATTTTGTGGAATTATAAAAGTCCACCCTAATATATTTCATCAATACTTTTTATGGCATAAAATGATTTCCTGAGATACTGCCAGAGCTAAAGCAGCACAAAATTTTAAAAGACCAAGGTGTGTATTATTATTATTATTATTACTATTATTACTATTATTATTATTATTATTTAATGTATCTCCATTGTTTCAAATCACAGTAATTATTGCTTTAAATAACTGAGTTAATTTGAACTTAACCATCTGTTTGAGGCAAATAGTAATATATAGAAAAAAAAAAAACTTATGAGAAGGGAAGAATATACTGAAAAGAAAAAAACTTATGAAGGGAAGGTTATAAGAAAAAAATGCATGAGAATTGAACAGGTTCTTCCCTGGAATCCCTTAAAGAAATATTCCCTGTTTTTCGTGAGTCTGTTCCTTGCTTCTGTTCACAAAGCTGGTCATCTTAGGGGAATGATAAAATATTATTATGCATTCAGACATTCTTACAGTCCAGATCCTGCAGTGATGGAGCCAGTGGCTTTTGGGCTTTTCCCACGCAAGAGGTTTTTTTTGCCAAGGAAGCAGACTTCTTTGTCTCTGTGGTGTGTGTGGTGACACCATGCTCCCCGTGCAGGCACGACAAATCTCTCCCTGCCTGGGCAGACACAGGCAAGTTTTTGGCATATTTCTTACCCAAAGGACAGGGACAAATAAACTGGAAAGGTTGAACCCGGCATTTCCAGTGGTGCCACGTGGGTGTCCCCGCGAACAGGAGGGAAGCAGGGCGGGATGCAGCTCCCGCGGGGGCCATCCGTGCTCGTGGGGTTCATGGGACAGGGGTTGACTTCCCGACATCCGCGCTTCCCCCGGCAGGTGCGGCCGGGGAAAGCATTCCGAGCCGGGCGCCGGGACAGCCGCCCCCGCCCCGCATCCCAGAGCTGCGCCCGCACCGCCGGGCCCGGGAGGCCGCGAGGGATGGGATGCAGGGAACGACGGGAGCGACGGGACGGGATAGAGACGGGACTGGACAAGGATGGGCAAGCGAGCGGTGGGCTGGGACCAAGGCGGGACGAGACAGGGATGGGTCGGGGCAGCAGGACGGGACCAGGATGAGACGGGACAGAGACGGGACAGGACAAGGATGGGACCGGACAGCTGGAGGCACGGGACAGTGGAGGCACGGGACCGAGACAGGAGAAGGACAGGACCAGGACTGGCACGAGACAGGACAGGGCCGGCACAGGGCCGGCACAGGGCCGGGACAGGGACGGGACAGGGACGGGACAGGGACGGGACAGGGACGGGACAGGGACGGGACAGCGGTGGCGGCGGAGCGGCCCCGCCCCGGCAGCGTCCGCGGCGCTGATTGGCCAGTCCCGCGGGCGGCGCAGCCAATGGGAAGGCGCGGCTAAGCGGCCATTCATGAGCCCGGGACCGCGCTCGGCTTGGGCCCCACCGCGGCCGCTCTCGGCTGGGTTCGGCTCAGTTCGGCTGGGTTCGGCTCTGCTCATCTCGGCCCACTTTGCTCTGCTCGGCTTTGCTCGGCCCGGCTCGTCTGGTCTCAGCTCAGCCCAGCTAGACTCGGCTGGGCTCGGCTCAGCTCAGCCCGGCTGGGCTTGGCTGAGTTCAGCTCTGCTCAGCTCAGCTCCTCTTGGCTCAGCCCAGCCCAGCCCGGCTCGGCTGAGCCCAGCTCAACGCAGCCAGAGGCTCCGAGCAGCGCGAGTCCTGCGGGGCTGCCCGTTAGTGCGGCTGGAAGCAGAGCTCTGGCCTTTCCCAGTCATGAAGTCATTCCCTGGTGCTGATTGAAATCATCTGTTTTCGGTTCTCTGACAAATTAATTGAACTTTCCTCTGACTCAGGGGCCTTCTGACTTTTGAAGCAGATTTTGTCTACACGCCGTCTCCCAGACGAACACAATTTAATTTTCTAGGCTTTAAAGGAACTTTATGTTTCCAGAAAGGCAATGAAAGAGGCATTTGTTCGGCGATAGCGCTGCAACTTCTACAAATATGGCACAAGAATAGAAGCCTATGAAATGTTGATTTTACTGCTGCTGATAACCAGCTCCAAAACGTGTTAGATCCTGAGATGCACAGGACTGATAACACGGCAGGCCAGGGGTTGCTTTCTTTCAAGTATATTAAAAGAATGCTCCTTAAATAACTGAGAGGGCTCTTGCAGGGCAGAGCTGGGACAGTGCCGAGCCTGTGCCCGGTTGCTGTGCTGATCAAATAACTACTGATTAAGTAGTTCCAGTTCAATTTCATTTCATTTGGCTAAGCAGGAGCTGCAAGGTTCAGCTGGAGTCCAAACCCCTACCACCCCCAAGCCCTGAGCCCAGGTTTATGATCCAGGCTCCCCAGTGGGATGGGTTGTTCCCCTACTCGCTCCATCTGCCCTGGAGAGCATTTAAAACTCGCCTTTCAAACCTAACGAGACAAATTCTGCTTTCAGGTGCCTGCGTGCTGCTGCCTGTGATCCTCATCTGGGCATATCCAGTGTTGGCAGGGGCAGGGAAGTCATGGCTGGGCCATGCCAGGCTTGGGGACTGATGGAGGAGCCCTGAGGGGTCACACTGCCATTTACTCCACATTTTTCAGTTATAGCTGTTGATTTTCCCTGGTATAAAAGCACCAAAGCACATAATTAACTCTGGGGGCTTCTGCTCTCCTTTGCTGGGGTGGATTTGAGCACATGCTCACGTCCTTTGCTGAAGATGGAATGAAGAAAATCTGCTGTTTTTCTTGGCCCATCCAAGTTCTTGTTAAATTTTCTCCCCCACTCCCCATCCACTCTAAAATCCAAATGATCTGTAAACATTAATTAATTAATTTATCTTTGACATAATCCCAGGAAATAAGGATGTTATTTGTGGTTCTTCATAAACACAAGAAAAACAAGTGATATGGAAAGAATTTTATGAGGCTATCAGCAATCAAATCCAAATTTTGTCCCACACTTCAGCTGTGGTGGCCAGGGCCTCAACTAGTTCTGACTGCAGAACTTTCATCATGGGCTGACCCTCACACCATTTCTAGTTCTTCAACATCTAATTTGCAATTGCTACTTTGAAAAGTCATCTGGAGAGCACTGAGCTAATTGAAAAATCCATGTTCCACTGAAGTGCTAGAAAAGAATTAAAACATAGATACTAAAATCATAACAATAGGTGCCTGGCATTTCAGCACCAAACCTCAGACCCAAACATTCCCAAGTGCTAAAGAAATATGTAACTGAATTTAGACTATTTGAGGCTTTTTGAGGAATATCATGGAAAGGGAGGGCAATATTAGTCTGGACCACCTATTCCTATCCAATATTTTAAGTTTATGTACACTGGATGCATGTAACCCAGCTCTGTATTTTCACTTTCATTCAATTATGGCGAATTCCAGGTGGAGGAGATTTTGTGTCTTTTTCAGTCAAATTTCCCACTGACCTTAAAATTCTCCTGGTAGACTCTTACAGTTTTACTTGACTAAGAAGGAAGCACCAAGACCATTAAGGTGAGGAGTCATTCTTATGCCCTGGGTGAAAGCTGCTGCTGCATGATCTTGAAGGTTTAAATGGGCATCTTTACAATGTTTTATCCCACTACCTAGTCCTAAAGTGTGTGAAAAAGGTCTCAATGATCCTGATGGGTCCCTCCCAACCCAGCATGTTCTATGGTTCTGAATAGAGAAATCTTATTTGTGTGGGTCTGCAATAATCTGTTAGTCCTTCATAAGATTCCATCTGCAGCTGTTTAAATGTTCAGCTCATTTCTGTTGTCCCTGAGTTTTCAAAGTGTTTGTCTGTTATGCAACTGTACAACATAAATTTGTAGCTTAGTGTCCCAGCTTCTAACACAGAGGAAGGTACAGGTGTGCAATAAGTGTGCACACGTCCAATAGGTATGACCCAAACACCACCCAACAGTGGCAACTCAGAACAGGATGTGAAAAAAAAAGGGAAAAGCAGTGAGGCTGCCTCCAAACCACCTTCTTCCTTGGCGCAGGAAATCTGTGCTGGGCAACTCCAGGGAAGCACAACTGGGAGTGGAGCCACGCCCTCTGAAGAGTGCAGTGAAGTCCTTGATGATAGCCAAGGTATTTTACAACAATAATTACTTTGAGCTGTGAACAGTGCTTTGGGATATCTGTGCAGCTGTGAGGGAATGAGGAATGAGACAAAATTTTTGTAACTTTAAAAGAAATATTTTCTGTCCTGCTTGCACAGGTTGTCAGTGCAGAATTTGGTCCCAGTTTTATTACAGAAGCTATGGAACCAACTATTACAGGAAAGTTTTTTCTTCCATCAGCACATGCCTTTAGCTCTCCAAAACATCAGCAGAAAAACAGCCTCCTTGGGCCAAAACTGTCTTATCTTTATCCTGGTGGAATAGTCCCCCCAACTTCAGTGCAATTCTTCACGAGTGAGAGAAGTGTCCTAAGTCTCCTGCAAAAAAGGGAATTGAAAGTACCCATGATTATTCCTCATGACATTGGCATTTCTGCAGCAAAACTTCACTTTTCTAATCTAAACTGAGCAAAGTGCTCTTAGGGTGACAGATAACTAGGGAAATGAACTCAGAGAATCTTGTTCTGGCTTTTAAATAATTTCTCATCATTATCCTCCTTTTAATTTGGTTTATTTGCAAATGGAGCTTGTTCAGGAAAGCAAAGTGTTGATTAGCAGCCAACACTTATTTAATAATGGAACAAAATTAGTTTTGCAGTGAAGGAGAATTCACTTCAGGAAGAAACAGGAGTAACTTGTAAAGATTAAATCAACCAAACAGGAAATGGAATCAGTCCCATGTGGTTTAGGTAGTCTGATTGCAATGCCAAGGGTGTAAATTGCCGAACAGCTTTTGCTGGCCTGAGCTGCTGTTGGCTTTCCCTTCCTCCTGACTGCTCCTGGGTGTCCACCCTGCCTGAGCCATTCCCCTCCCATCTGGATCAAGCCCCTGGGCTGCCTTCAGGGCAAACGTGGCTGGAGGAGAACTGCTAGCAGCAGCTTGCACTGCTTAGTCACCACTGCCACCAAGAACCACTGCCTGAGAGAGCTGAAAAATATTTGCAACGTGTATTTACAAACAATTGCTAGACAGATTTTGTCTGCCTATAGCATTTGTCAAACAATTTCGAGCAGGAAATAAATACAGATAAATGGATTCTCTTTTGACCATGGAAAACAGATTTTATATTGTCTAATATGGCTGCCATAATATTGAATAAAGGCAATACAACTGAGATGTAGCAGGAT
>WAAG01039692.1:71940-92519 GCA_013390105.1 Tichodroma muraria | reverse complement strand
CTGAGTTATTCAGGTGACTGATCAAATGCCCAGTGACTTCAGGAATTAGTAACACATGCTGCTACATCTGCTTTTGTTACCAGTGTCCTGCTGAATGAAAGACTTGCCACAGTATGCAGGAGGTCCTGAGTTCCTCGTGTGAAAACAGGTTGAAGAATTCTTCCTCCCTCAAAAATCTGAATCCATCATAACAGGAAATACGAAAGAACGTGACCACTTGTTTTTGCCGCTTGTAGTCGGTGGGATATTTTGAACTTTCTCATCTTGAAAATTTTCAGTGAAAGCTGATGTTGAGGGAGATAAAATTTCATTCAGAACCACTACAGCCGGGGGAAGCACCAAGGAATGGTGAATATCCTCAGACAGGGAAGTACTGTACAACCTGAGCATAGATGCCTTTACGCTGATGGGTTGTACCCAGAATGGATCAAAAGGAGGAATTTTGGCCACGAGGGCAATTCCTGCGATCTACCAATGGGGAAAAACAATGTTATTTCCACTTGCAAAATCATAGGGCTTCATTGCCACACTTTCACAATCACCAAATTAGAATCAGGTGTTAATTAGCACTTGTGTTTGGCAAGCTCACTTTATTGAGAACATTTGCCTTGGTCAGACTTTTGATTATTTTGGCTCCGAAACCTGGTTTACATTGATTTAATCATTAGAATACCCTCTTTTGAGGCTTTCAAATGATGCAATTAAGTGCAAATACCACATCTCCTGCACAGTACCAGGGATCTGAACAGTTATGACAAAGCCAGGAGACAGCAATAAGTGCAATTTTTTACCTTTTAATGGGGTCTAATTCTGTAGGACAGCATGTGTCAAATATTTATATATATATATTGCTTGTCCATTACTTTACTTGTACATTGTAATTCTCACACATCTTTGTATCATGCTAAATGAAAATGTTTTCCAAATGAAATGTTTCTAAATGAAAAATACAGTGTTTATTGTATGGGAACATGACAGTCCTTACTCAGTTTATTCACAGGATAAATTCTTACTCATCCTTACTCATTTACAGAAAAATCCCAGTCTTGTGGTTGCATCCAGGGAGCAAATAGAGGCTGTGGCACAAATGTGATACAAACATGTCAACATCTACCAGAATTCCTGACCTATTCTCAAAACTTCTATTTAGAAATAAGTTATTTAGGTTATTTCCTTTTAGAAGCTGTTCATCTACTTAGCGATGTGTCCTCTTCGCTTTGCAGCAGTATTTCAGAAAACTCATTTGCACATTTTTGTCGTGCACATTATTGTGCCTGTTTGGAACAATTTGCTAGCAATTTAAAGCTACCTATCTTTTAATTAGCTTTTTTTCCTATTTCTAATTGTCAATATTAAGGTACAAAAGTAAATCAACAATGAGGCGTTATCTGCAATTAAAAAAGCTTCCGCTTGCTCAGAGTGGTAGTAATAATTTGGTGTAGTCAAGTTTTTGTATCAAGAGTTGAATCAAGCAGCAAATAATGTAGGAAAATCAATGTTTTCACTTCTAGAATTTTGCTGGGTCATGTATTGTTCGTTGTTACACCTCACTGATGGTTTTGAATCAGATAGGAAGGGCTTTTGTAACTTTTCCTGAGTAGTACCTTACCAGAGCTTCCAATAAACCCACTGACAGCATCATCCCACCAGAGCTGAGGAATCACAATCCCACTCTGTCCTTTTTTGTAATTTCATTCCCATATGAGCGAAGAAAAACACCCTGACAAAAGGAAGCAATCTCTCTGAGGAAGGCTAAATTTCTTTTTTTCCCCCTCCTCCTTGAATAGCTGTACAATGGTGATTTTTATCAAATAAGTCATCTGCCAGGTTTCATGAATCAGAGCTCATGTTGTGGATCCATTAGGGGTTTGTACTTCTCTCCATGACAATGAACTTGGAGGGAGTCATGAGGAGGCAGCTGCTTAGATCAAGTGGTAGTGTCTGTCCACTCCTCAGGCTGTAGCCAAAATCAACAGTGTGTCTTTACAGTTGATCTAGGGAATGCTGTTACAAATATGGGATGTTTGCACTAATGACTTAGTCAAATACATCTGGAGCCCTTTTCCCTGAAGAAATGAAACTGATGTAATAACACAACACAGTCTCCTTATTATGTAAATCATGAGGCAGAAGGCTGAGGACGTTATTTAAAGCAAACTTAGGAAAGCTGAAGATTTGCTCAAGTAATTTCCCGTTTTTACCCCATATGAGATCTTGCAGATGGCAGGGAGGAATAGGAAAAGCAGCAGCCTTCTGACTTCCAAACATGAGACAGCTCTCGTCTCACAATAAGATTTAACACCACTGGAAACCTGGAGTTTTCCGCAACAGAAGCGTTTGGACACGTTGTAAGAAAATCAATCCAGACTTTTTCTACACATCCTGTGTATAGAAAATAAAGGAATAATGTAGGTTGTCACTTGTGATGGGATTTTTAGAGGCATGAATTTGTCTTAAAGGCATACTCTGGTTTTGAGCCCAGGAAATCTCTCTAGCTTGCAAATAGGAATTTCCATCTTTTTACACTAACTGAAACTTGGATGCAGTGAAAAAGTGGGAAAGAACCAGGCAGAACATTTTCTGCAATTTTTGGGTAATCATGCAGTATTCGTATTTACTTCACATAAAGTTCATGGTCAAGTATTTTGCTTATTTTATTCAAGTTATTTGGGATTATGGTGTGTTTTGGATCATTTTTCTTCAATGATTTGTTTTTTCTGTGACATTCAGAATGTATCATCTAGAGATGAATGTAAAGCTTTTTGGGTTGCTGCTTGTGGATGAGGAAAAGTGAACCTTGGTGCCATCTCCTTTCACCCTTAGCAAAGCCAGGCCAGTGCCCTGTCACAAAAAATAGCTTTAATTTTCTGGCACGACAGGGTTTTCCTAAATAGAGAAAGCAGAGGCAACATTTTTGAGGGCATGACTCAGACACAAAGTTCTCTGGGGAGAGCACACCATGGCAGGGCTCCCCACCCTCTGCTCAGCTGTCAAGGTCCACCCTCTTACATTTCATTTTCTGCAAGAGGAAGAGATGTAGGAGGTTGTAGTGCATCACTGCTTGGTGCACTCTAAAGAACTCAAATACTTCAGGCCTGAGTGTAGGTAAAGATTTACATAAATGAGAACAAAGAGGAGTTGCCTCAAGACTTTGAGGTTTGTTGCAGACAACTCATTATAGTGTTCTCTTACACTCACTGCCCTGCTGAATGTGCACAGGATTCTCTGTGGCTCATTGCCTGTGATTCAGGTATTGGTCAAGGCATTGACAGCTTTCACTAATTTCAAACCAATAGGACTTTTCTCATGGAAGAATAGAATTTTGCACTTTTAAATTCTGCTTTCCTCCCCTTATTTCTGATTTATTTTCATTCTTTTTAATTTTCTTTCTCTTAATTAGTGCTGTGAATCCCCTCTTTGGGGACATGGAACTTCCAGTGCATGAAGAAAAACTGTTTCCATGAAAGAAAGCTATGGGGAGAGATCAAGAACCATGACTACAAGTAATAAAACGTAAGTAGAGAAGGACAAATTTTCATTCTTCACTTAAAAAGCCTAGGATTTCATTTGCCTTCTCAAAACCAGCAAATCATCACATATTCTCACTTACACCTCCCTGGCCCTAGTGATCTGCTTAGGGCTCTAGCTGCTTACCCATATAAATGAATATAAAAACCCATACAGAGTACAAAGGCTCAAATATTACTGTGGTTGAAGGCTATGAGATGTTTGTGTGTCTTGCACCTTCTAATCCTACAACCCTCATTAATTCCAAGACCACATGAACATTTTCTTCCTGTCTGTGTGAAGATTCACTTGTATAAACCTTATTGCTGTTAGAGTTTAACAGCAATAAAAATTTAATTTTATCTTTTCACTTCCTATGAGCCAGATCTACTGCCACAGTGTTTCCCTTAATGTGGATCTTTAGTCTTGAATGTTTGTGTGGATTGCAATTGTTCTGCTGGAGACAGAAAAGTCCTTCTTCCCGTGGGTGCAAAATCCTTTCTCTGCACTGATGAGACCTGGGTTCGAGCAAGAACTTATTATTTCTGAAATATGGAATGAATTTGCTCTTGGAACACATGTCCTTTTTATGCCCCCTGGTTCATGAGCTGGTTGCAAAGCTACAAATTTGCTATAAAATTCCTTTTAAGGTGCAGCACTGCTAGAAATTTGTAGAATAATAGAGATCCTTTCATCCTTTGTATTTAAACATGCAATTTGCTTTAACGGGATCTGATCAGCCATTAAAACCCACTCTGTGTTTTATGTGTCTAACAAAAACCACACTTGCCCAAGTAAAATAGACTGCATGCAAGGCTACAATATAACTATTTATATTTAACGTATAACGAGGTCCTGCAGAACTCCTTTTGTCCTGAGGGGTTTAACAGCCCTGTCCCGGCAGCACCAGTGGAAGGTGAAGGAAGCCCTGTGGAAGGAGAGCTGCAGCACAGCACCATGCAGCTGTGAGGTGGGGTTTCTGGTAGTGTTTTGGGTTGGCAGTCCCAAAGAGGGGGTTCAGCTCCCGCAACAGGGATGCTCCATCACCTTTGTGTGGAATCTGTAGCGTTGGATGTCTCTGCTGTGGCGCTGGGAAGGAAGAAATCCTCGGGGTTCAAGGCTTGGCTGAAAGACTTGCAATAAATTTGAAGGTTGAGTGTTTCATTTTAAAACTGACTGATTTGCCATAGAGTTGCCTTTTCTTTTCAAATAAGAAAATGCAATTTCTCGTATAGTCCTGTTTGTTTTGCTTAGGCATGCAAAGTTTGGCTCGGTTGAAGGCATCAAGCAGGCATCAAGCCACAAGGGAGAGTATCCTGGCTTGTAGTCCAAAGGCTTTCCACAGATAGCACTTTGCTCAAAATCCCATCTAATTCGCTCTTCTCAAGACAATTTTTTCTTGTCCCTTCTGGCTCTGTGTTCAGCCTTTTTATTGTCCTTAATGCCCAATTGTTTTCGCTTGCTTCCCCCCCCCCCCAAACCCACAAAAACTCAACAGCTACTAAATCTACTGACCTGTGAGTCTGTAGGCATGCATTGGAGCTCCCATGGTTTCAGCTGTCAGATCCTAGGAAGTTACAGGTGAACATCATGGACATAAGCATTAGTGGAAAACCAAGAAATTAACTGCAAGAGACACTTCAAAGATGTTTTCAGACTTTGCAACTAAGAACTGATTACTTCTTTGATATCAATATTTCTCCATAAATTTTGTTTCCCTTGCTGTCATGAACATACTAAAATGAAAGCATCAAAATAGATTTTTATTTTGGAAATACAGAGAACAAAAAACTCCTATTTTTATCTTGAAGATTCTTCTGTGCATTGCATTTGTCATATTAGAGCTGCAGGTGAAAATTTAAACAACTTATCAAAAACAGGAGCTACATTTTGATAAAATTTCCATCCTTTTAAGTAGTGGGTTTTTTTGGTGTTTTTTTTTTCTGAAGGCTTCACGCACCCTTTCAAGGAAAAGGAGAGCTTGATTATTTTTTTATTTGAAATATCTTGTGACCATGAACACCCCAACCTTTCCTGTCAGTTCAGCCAGGACTGCAACTCATTTAGTCACCACAGTTTTTAACATAATAGTAAAAACCCCCAAACCCTTGGTTTTTACACGTATATATGTTTAATGCTAAGGATTAGATCTGTGTAACAAGTTTTAAGAGAATATTTTACCATGGTTGTCATGAAAACTAGCACATACCAGATTTGTCTTCTTGTTCTTTTTCAAAGCCCAAATCTTTTGGCTGACCAAATAATCCCAAGACCTCTAAAATATTCTGTGATCTTTCTAATTGGATACACTGATGTCTGCTGGAAAACAGATGTGATCAACTGCAGTCATCTGTGAGCAGAAAGAAAATACAGCAGGTTTTTTTCAGGAAAACTTTATCACTAACTGTACCTCCTTCCAAGGCATAGATGTAATCCATAAATAAAAGAGTTGCCATTTGATGAGAAGGAGGAAATTCTATCTTAGTCAATGACAGGGAAAGTGAAATGTGGTCACCCAGAGTTCCTGCAATTCAAAGCCAACTCATGCCCACTTTAATTATTATGATGTATGTTCCTGTTCAGCTTTAATAGCCCTGCTTGTATGAGCAAAGGATCTCAATTGCCAGGGTCACATTTGCTCCACTTTTTTCCTCTCTAGTTTGGAGTTAGAAAATCTGCAGGAAGGACAAGGATCCTTTGAGAGAACCATCTGTTCTCTGGGCTCTGCCTCCCCCAGGAGAGATTAGCAAAGCGAGGGTGGTCAGTTTGGGTAGACCCCTGGATAGCAGCAGAGTGGAAGTGAGTGGAAGTGGGAATAGACTGGCTTTTTGTTTTGTCCTGAGAAGCTGTGGGATTCAAAGCCAGAGCACGAGGGTGGTTTTGGAGAGGACTGGATTAGTTTAAGTCGGGATGGCAGAATCCGTCACAGGAAACCAGTGACTCCAGATACATCAGTCAAGCAGGTGACTGCAATAATTGTTACATTTTCATGGGTTTAAGAACTTGCAATTCTAGCTTTAATTTTGCCACAAATTTTTCAATCTCGTTTCAATGTTAGAAAGCAAAAATTTCACAGGTGCAGTCAGGAACAGGTATACAAAGTAGATTAAACTTGTTTGTAGGATTGGAGAGGATGGACATGACAGGTACAAATTGCTGTCATTACTGGAGGATTTGGTACTGTTGAGAAGTTTAAAGAGTTTTGATTTCGTCCAAGCTCTTTAGACTCCAGATGGGTTGCGACAGTCTGAGGCTTTGGCAATCCATTTGTACCTGGGCAGAGCCTCTGCTTTGGTGAGGTTCTCCACAAAAGAGCTGCCTTCCGTGTAGGATTCCCTTTGGAAAACACTGTTCCAATCAACCACTCTTTTGCTTTGGGCAGGGTGCTGTCTGTCTAAAAGCTCCAGGCAGGACAGGGAGGCCATGCTGGTGACTCCTGTGGGACTCCCCCGGGGAATGCTGACAATGGGAATCACCAGGCTGCCTCTGTTCCCAGCCTATTAACAGGATTGTCTTGGCTTGGAAACTCAGACGTCCATAAAATCATTAAGGTGAGTAACATCTTCAGGCATTATTTACCTGGGAGGGCTAAGGCATGCCTTGCTTTTATGTGAAAATTCGAGTCCTGATGTCAGCGTGTGGCTTTGGAAGCTGTGATTGAAGCCAAGGGTCTATAAAACACGTGCTTTTGTCTTGTGGTTTTACCTTGATGCTTTCTAGCACAAAGGTCTTGCAGGCACCTAGCATATGCAGGTAGCACGTTTCATTACAGATTTACAACTGATTTTATTCACAGTAGTAGTGCCAATCATCAAACTGAATCAAAGGCCAGAAAGAATTTGATCTCAGACTGCCACCGTTAACCACCTCAAACTTCATCCAGAATAAGTTTAAAGTTATAGCAATAAATGACTGAAACAATTTTTTATCTTTTCAGAGGACACAGGGTCCCGGTTTCCACGAAAACTGCTCTGCAGCCAGCTGCTTCTGCAGCTGACATGTGCTTATTGAGCCAAATCCATATCTCAGGGCAGACCAGAGGGAATGTGTCTATTCTGGTTCCTGAGAAACAAAGCAGACAAGGGCTATTTCTAGTAGCCTTTCAGGTCCAGTGTGGGTGGCTGAGAACTTTGAATCAAAGTCCTCCCTTTCAAACTGAACCCAGTGATATGACTTTTGAACGGGGCTTGCAGACTTGAACCTGGTAAAGGACAAAGTTGAGACAGCTTGCGATGAAACAAGCAACTCTGCTTCTTGGAATATTATCTTCAAGAAATGGGGGAAGAAGTAAATAAGAAACAAACGCAGAAGAACTAATTTAAATATTAGAGGACACCAAAATCTAGGGAAAATGTCTTGGCTCGTTTTCTTCAAAACATTGTGATAGACTTCTGATAAACTAGGAAACACAAAAAAAGCTGTCAGCTCGGGCCAACAAACAAAAAAGTGCTGACAGATGTGTGGAACGCTTGCTTTCTTTTTTTTTCTTTTCTTCTTTACAAAGTTGTACAATAAAATCCAGCCAATGTATGTGACTATGGTATGGGGGAGGAGAGAAGGAAGGGAAGAAGGTTGAAGACTTTCAAAGGGATCTCTAAATCTGTATTTCTTATACAAATAATTTGGGTGATGCCTATGCATCTCAAAACTGCTCCCATAGAACCTTTAAGGTTGAATTGTCCTTTTGACATGATGTCATAAGGTGTTTTTCATTCAATGAAGGAAGCACCTATGAACCATTTCTTTTTTTGATTTGCTTTATTTCTGAATCCTCACTTACTCTAAATAAGATCTGAAATTTGGGCGACAGAGGGTGAAGGAGCAAAGGCTACACCGTATTTCTCGAAGGCAGTCCGATGATGAACAGTAATACGTATTTGTAATGCTAAGGGTAGTAATGTGCTACAGCTTTAAAGCATTTTAAAAATATGTACAGGCTGCAAAGGAAGAGGTATTTCATTTTTTGTCAAAGAGTAGCCATTCATAAGTTGCTGAACAATGGGAACTGCGTGCACTGGTAGCGCCTGGACTTAGGGTGAAACATAGCATTCCACAGACTCGTAGAGCTCAGCATAAAGTGCTACTATTGGGAGGCTACATCACTGAGTATCTGCTCCCTTAAACCCCAGGGTAGAGAGAGAAATTTTCATGGAGCTTATAGTGATTTATAATGGGAAGCATAGGCTTTTTCATAGACATTGTTCTCGGTGACAGTGTAAAGAAAGAGAGCACTAAATCTCTTCTCATCATAACTAATGATTAAGTCAGCAGCTTTTTGGCGAATATAGAATGCCCCTCTACAAAAACAAAGTATTCTATTGTGATGTATTACATTTTAAAAAACCCCATAAGTATCCCATAAGGCTATTGCAATATTTTTAACTAGATCTTCCCTCTTTGTCACCATATTGAAATAAATGGAATGTGTCAGACTGAGTAATGCTCTTTCAATAAGTATTTAGGAGCCCACTTAGAAGTTTGGCAAAATATAAAGAAGCAAGGAAAACTTTCTCAGGATCCTCTCTGGCCTGAATGAAAGATCGGTTCATTAAGGAGAAAAGCTTATGCTGATGCTGACACTAATAAATGGGACAGGGAAGGATATTTCATCTTAGTTTGGGCTACCTTGCTCCAAGTTTGCTGCCTCAAGTTGCCCTGTGAAATAAATCAGCCAGCTGAAGATGATTCATTGCGCTGCAAAGTTCCCATCAATATAATGGGGAAATCAGTTTTGTGTGAATGTTCAAACGCAAACCAACCCTCAACTGTTAGAAGTCAAAGGGTCAGCAGTTGCTGAAAAATTAACTCCCCTGCATCCGCTGTTTGGACCTCGGTTTGAACTATGCAATGCCTCTGCTTTCAGAGGGCATTTCTGTTATTCAGCCTGGATACTGAACTTCTTGAGCATCATACTTTATTTGAAAGAAAATGCCATCATTTTGTGAGGTTGTTCCTTCTCCAGTTCTTTCATTTCCCACGTGATCTCAGCCCTCATGAAGTCAGTGATAACACTCCCATAGCCTTCACCATTTCCAGGCTTTTTTACTCTCTATTTTGACTCTGGAGGCAGTTTTTTACAAGGTGGGCCTTCACGATTAGCTCTAGCTTGGATTTAAAGTCTCTCTTGTAGGGAGTATAAATCCATTGTCTTATATAAATATGTTCTCTGAATGATTTTCTGCATCAAAACACTTAAAACCAACCAACCAACCAACCCCAAAAACCGAAACTCCTCAGTGCTGCTGAGATGGAGAAATTTGCAGTACTATGGCAATGAGAAAGAAATGTGTTTAACAATTATCCCTCAGATAAAAGCCAGACTTTAGGGGTCCATTGACCTCCATGTTGCAAGTGCCATATTTTAATACCCTCTGTCTTTCATTCTTCAGGAAAAAAGATAGATTAATGAGAATGCATTTCCAAGAGATTCTTCTTTTGTGACACTGAACTTAGTGTGTTCTTATATTACTTTGTTTAAACATTTCTGAAATGTTTGGAAATCTTGCCTTTTTTGCATCTTTGTACTCCAGCCTTTCCTGAGTGCCACATCCGGAATCCTAGCCACGATTCACAATAGTTATGGTTGGGTAAAGTGGACCCTCCTCAGACTTGAGAATCCTTCAGTTTTCCATTCTCCCTCCCTCCCCTCTGCCTCACAAAGGTCCTGATCAAGACTGGGATAGAAGGAAATCCCATTAGAGCCTAATAATGCTGCTTCTTTCCAGAGGGAGTCACTAGAAAGTAATTTATTTCTTCTTCAGCATGCAACTGGAGGTACTAATTTGTCACAGGCCTGTGCACGCTGGTGCCACGGCTTTCGTTATCCCAGGGACAGGAGACTGAGGTGGTGACCCAAAAAGCCTATTCTTCTGCCAGCCTAGCCCTGTTTGTTGCTTCCCAACTCAGACATCACATCCAAGTCCCCAGGACGTGTATGGCTCTGCTTATGGCTGGAATTTGTACAGTGTAAGGTACCAGCCCCACAATTCTGCTGCCTGCCCGTATTAGCGTCAGCGAGGGGCTGCGGTGAGAGCACCGCTATCAGCTGCATTCTCTGGGCTCCTGGGCCGTGGACAGCTCTAATTTTCAGACATGCTTTCCTTCCCCCCGCCCTGCTTTCCCCTATTGTTGTGTCTTTCCCATCAGGGGAATTCACCCTCAAGTTCAGAACACACACACTTCGGAGGGATGCGGCGGAGAATCGGCCCTTTGTGAGCGTGTGAAGGATGCTTTCCTTGACCTGCCAGGGAACATATTTTACTTGATGAGAAAGAATGCTGGGCCAAATTCCTCCCTACTGTAAGCAGGCTGCTGGAAGTGGCCGTCCATCAGGCATGAGCATGGCCGACTTTGGCTGGTGGATGGTCTCCTCAGCAGATGACAATGTTTACAATGTGTTGGCTGCTTTTACTGCTCTCTTAAGTGATGGTGAGTGTTTATCCCAAACAATGCAAATAGGAAGTCATTTGTTTGTGAAGGCCTAATGCTGAAGCCCTTATTTGGTGTTTACTGAAGTTAGATTCAGCCTTTACTCAGACAAACTCCAGTTGAATTCACATGGAGTTTGCCACAGTGAGGACAAGAAGAGGGCTGTGGGAGTGCACTTCTTGTTTTTGGCCCCAGCACAAAGATACTTTGGGTTCAGACACACACTGAGGGGACGAGAGGCACACACAATGCCTGTCTATATACATGCAGCACTATACGTGTGCACATGAACACAATCGCACACTAATCTAATCAATACATTCATTTCTTATTAGAACATAATTACACATCCCAGGAGGCTGGAACAGAAAAGTCCCATTAACCCCTCATGCCCTTTTCGGCTTTCCTCTGCCTTTCCATCTAACAGACCTCTGTGTCACTCCACTCATTAGCAGTTACTGTCTGTGACATTGTTACATAAATAAGGATGTCGACCTGTCAGAATGGGTCACCCAATTCAAGGGTGATGATAAATATCTGTCCCTCTGAATTAGGCTAAAGACACCAGAGTACAGGACAGCTACTGTTGATTATTGGATAGTTAATGTATAGAGGACAAAAGGTGCTGAGGCCTGGTCACTTTTTGGATCATTAATATGGATTTAGGCCTATTGTTAAAAAAAATAAAGCACACACACACGCAAAACTAGGTTAGCAAGAACATACATAACTTTCAGTTTGGGATAGGATGTATGGATGGCGGGTACACTCATGGTGCTGAAGGTGTGGGTGGATTTTACATCAAATTCATGGCCCTTTTGGATAAATAGCCAAAATATTTTGGGGCTGGGCTGAAAACAGTTTATGCTCCCCCCTGATTACAAATGTAGAGGAAGTAAAAGGCACATGGATGCCTTTAAATCATCAAAAATAACTCCAGGAAGGGGAATATACAGTTAAACATATTCAGTTCCAAGGCAACTAAAGAGTGCTGAAGCAGATCTCGTGGTTTGCACTGAAAATCAGTAATTGCCAAGATTCTTTTCTCAAACCCTGCTCTATTTTCAAAACACTTCTTTCTACCTAAATAATGAAGGGACTGGAGAGTGTCTGTAACCTCAAATCATTAATTTTGTGATTGCTATCTTTTGGCATTAGTGATAGGTTATTCCTTGCAGGTAACACTGAAGTGTGATGCTTCAGTGCTTCACTGCTTTGATTTTAACAGCAGATAATGTAAAAAACATCAAGGCAGCTTGTTGACAGAGGCCCTTGCCATTCCAAATAAGAATTAATTAAGAACCCTTTCCCAAAAGACTCAATGCTGTAGCTCACATGAATGAATTAGGACGCTTTCCCAAAGTCTCAGTGTTGTAGCTCACTAAAAATGTTAAGCACTGGGCACAACATCCCTTAGGATCTGTTTATCTGAAAGTCTAATCTCAGCACCCACAGCTTTCCCTGAATTCCATGTCCCACAGGATCAGACGGTCGTATTGCTGTCTAGAATTTATTACAATGACTTGCTCTGAGTGGCAGATCCAGTCTGGTAGGGAGCCAAGTGTCCTGTAAAGAAGTCAGGGTGAATACGGCGTGTCTTGGCAGAGTCAGGCCCACCCAGCTGTACTCCACTTACCCCAACCTCCATGCAGTGTTACATCCTGTACATCCTGCCACTAAGCTGCAAGAGAGTGCCTACAGCATTAGGATTATTGGGAAGAAATCCTCCCCTGGGAGAGTGCTGAGGCCCTGGCACCTCTGGGTACCCAGAGAAGCCGTGGCTGTCCCATTCCTGGAAGTGTTCAAGACCAGGTTGGACAGGACTTGGAGCAACCTGGGATAGTAGGAGCTGTCCCTGCCCATGGTGGGAGGTTTGGAATTAGATGATCTTTAAGGTCCCTTCCAACCCCAACCATTTTTGGATCCTATGATTCTTCTAGAGCAAAGCTCTGACAGACGATGCTCCAGCCCATGCATCAGCTCAGTAGAGCAAGGTAGCTGCAATTAGCTCTGTTTCCCCATTCCTCATTTCTTCCACCCTCAGGGAGCAACTGATTCAAGAAGTATCCCTGTCTCCCCAGCACACTGATGTGTGGAAAAATTTGGCTAATTATTCTAGTCTGAAAATGCAGTCTCACTGGGGTGCCAGACCTTCTGAGCACAAGAGAACCAGCAAGTCAACTCAAGTCTGCTGATTTGAGTACAGGCTGTGAGTTCTGGCTTGCTGGGAGAACATTCCAATCTTGTCCATGTTAAGCCAAGCAGATCTAGAAGAAGACAATGCAGGTTGATCAGCAATAGGGATTCCTACAGCTTCTGAATTTTGTTTGCTAGAGTAAGACTGGCAGCCCTTTGGGAAAGTGTATTTGTGCTGAATCACTATTGGGGCACAGGGAAGTCTGAGCAGATGTGGTTGCACTTTGGGCTCAGTTGGCTCTTCCTTTCCATTTGGCAAATAATTGGTTCATTAAGAGGTATGAAGGAGGGAAGGAACAGGAAGAAATAAGCCATGATGTGTTCACTGGGTAAAGCTCCTGTGTGTATCCTCAGGTTCAAACTCTGGAGTGTGGAGCTGTAGTAAACCCATCCCAGATGCCTTTAGATTTTAGTGGCAGAGGAAAATGTAAGTTTTCAGACCCTCTCTGGCAAAATATAATATAAGCAGAGGATCATTAAGGTTGGAAAAGACTTCTAAGATAGTTGAGTCCAACCATTAACAATGGTTGAATGCATTCTGCAATGTCCTCTGCAAACATGACAATAGATCTGTAAGAAATGTAACATGACTCTCACAACATGGGTGGTTTATTTCCCCATTCAAGCTGCAGCCCCACATAACTTTTTTTTTAACTGCACTAGATTCTACTATTTTGTGATCAATATTAGTAAGATTCATGCTACTCCATAAAATAAAATTTTAGAATTAGTTTTCCAGAATGAGTTTGTCTGTAAAATAATCTGCAGATGTGTTTCTGCTGGAATATACATTTTCTCTCCAGGTTTAAGTTATGGGGAAAAAAAAAAAAAGTCAACGTTTGGGTATCATTATAACAACTAAAATATGAAGGTATTTCAGTCTGAGATTTCCTCAATACATATTTTAATATGCGTTGAAAAAGATATTTACAGGAAAGACCAGGTTCTTGCATGGCTTGGAAGTGCAGGGTGCAGTAAAGGTGCTTGCTAATACCTCTGTTTCTTAAAACACTGACACCAGTCTGTGTTCCGACTGATGTCAGCCACCCTCAGGTATCAACCCCTATTCCATTGAAATGACATATTTGATGGTCTGTGGGAAATATGTAAAAACCATAATTCAGAAAAAACACCCTAAATTACATTACTTCTTCTTATTTTGTTCTTTCATAAGTATTTTACAGGGCTGGCATAGCTCTATTAGCTTGATGGGGGAGAACCACGTCAAAATATAAGAATGAAAATATATTTCTTTCCTTTTTAGGGTTGATTGTAAAAACCCTTGTGCATACACACATGCTACATTTATAAAAATAATTCCTAACACCCATTAAAAAAGTCTAATCATAATATCTCAAATATGTGGCCAATATAGATGGGATTATTTGCAGCAGTGGCTTAAGCATATTGCTGGCACAGAACTCAGGGACATGATGATATAAATTCACAGAAATAGTGCTTGCTAATGCAGTAAATGACGACAGCTGCTGTAACTGCTGGACTCAAAGGGAGCTCTATCCAAGAATAATGAGTATTTCCCGTTGCATTTCAGAAGTGCATGCTTTGCACATGTGAGGGTGGGTCATAACTCAGGCAGCCCTGCGTAGCCCTTCATTTACTGCATGGTAACACTGAGGGGAATTAATTAGAGGTTAACTGTGCACATGGCATGAGAATTCCAGTGAGGCACCCAAGGGATCCAGTCCCTTGGCACAGCCATGGGCCAGGTACCCCTGGCTCACCCCAGGCAATGGCACTGCTGCCATAACCTGCCCCGGGTGAGAAATTCATCTTGCTTCCACTGCAGCCCATGAACAATCCACCCATCTGTGCCCATGTTTTTTGTGCTGTGACTACCTTTCCAACAGGAACTGGACTGAGATCACTGGCTTATTCCAGTCTAGCCACTGAAAGGCTGCCTGTTTATTAAAACCATACTCTCTGTGAAATGCATCTTTGTCTATGAAACAGCATGGCCATTACATAATAAGTTGGTGATTTATGGTTGTCAGATAGTGTGTTTGCAGTAGGCAAAGCAGTAGACCTTGAGGGATCAGGGTTTGTTAACCCAGGGCTGCCCATCTCCAGGTGCTTTCATGCTTGTTTGCTCCACTGAAACACAATAATTGATGGGACTTAGCCTCTTCAAGCTTGAGCAGCACTGTTTCTGCCATTGGGTGAGGCAAACCCAAACCAGCAGCTATAGTGTAAAATGTATCAGAAGCATCTGAAGCACCTGGACACCTGTCAGGGTGACATGAGAACCTACCTGGGCTGCCTCCAGAGCTCAGGAATTGGTAACAGTCTGGTTGTGGCAGGATGGAGCACCGTGGACATTAATCTACCCCGCTGAGAAGTGCTTGAAGCTGTGGTTCCACAAACATTTTTCTCTGTGGCACTTTTGGCTCCAGCAAGTCATGCTGCCACCAGCCAGGGCTGTTTGTGTCAGTCCCTACACTGCCCTCTTTGTTCTGCATGGGCACAGAGGGGTGGCAGGAGCATGGGAGCAGCAGGGGAGAGCCAGAGTGGACATCGCCTGCTGATGCTGACTACACCTCCCAGAGAAATGTGTGTGTAACCACAACCCAAAGGCCAGGATGAATAAGCTTATGTGAAAGTCTGTGACTAAATCCTTCCGGAAAATAGGGTCTGGGCTCTTTCGAAAGTGTTACCCACTGCTAGTAGGGACCGGATGTCTCAAAGAAAGGCAAAGGGCTGTTTAATCTGTTCCTTTAAGTGCATATCACCATCTATCAAAGAAATCACTGGCACAGCTGCCCTTAACTGAAAGATGTGAGCTTTCTCAACAAGTGAGTGATGGCCATAAAGATTGCACTGCCCTCTCTAAAGTGGTTCCTGGTGTTAATCTAATCAGTGTCAAGTACAGGAGCTGCTGATCTGTGCCAAGTCTCTCCCCTATTACCTGGGTTAAGCCTGCTCCCTGGGTGTTAAAGTAACATTTCTTGAGTATTAAAGCTGAAACAAAATATGAAAAAGCAAGTGTGTTACAGGGCAATAGGAGAGAGGGCTGTTGTGTCCTTAGTATCAGTTTATCTGAAAATTTGGATGGTGAAACGTTCTTGTTCCCTTGACTGTGTGTTACCAAAGGGGTGTGTGCAATGCATGGCAGCAGCAGAGGAAGCAGAGCTGCTGTGAGTGGATTATCCACCATGAATTACTCAACAGCCCCATGCCAGTGAAGTTACAAATATTCATATGCAATGCCATGCATGTCACCAGCGTGGTCCCAGCTGGTGTCACCTGGGTGTGATGCAATAAATTGCCTAAATGGCTCCACGCACCATTATAGGGTGAGTGTGCCAACCCCCCTCTGCCTCCAGCTCTATGAGTTACACCTTGAAAATGCTCATCTGCGAGTTTGCCCCTAAGTGGCACATGCAAAAACCTCCACTCTTGCACTAAATCCTGCAAGTTAAGGTAGAGGAATGAGGTACAGGAGGAAGCAGACCTCCAGAGGCAGGAGACAAGAGGCTGATGCTTATGAGCCTTTTTACACCCCAAATCTGCCATTCATCAGAGTTCCTGTGAGAAGTGGATCATTTGTCTGCCCAGCTGACCTAACCCCAGGACCACACCAGCAGCTGTGTATGGGGACAGGGTATGGTGGTGCTTATCCTGAATAGGGCCAGCCAGGAACATCAGTCAGGAGTTACATCCCAGGTTTTTGCCCAAAAAAAAACCCTCAGCTCTGTGCTGACAGAGAGATGCTGGAGCTTTTGTAAAGCTTAGAGCTCCACGCTTTGATCCCATCAGATGCCATGTGCTAACTCAGGGCTTCAATGGAGGCCTTTTACAGGGTGCATGGGAGGCACTGGTGGTGAATATGTGGCATCTTTTCTTCTGAATATGCCTTAAAGTCACTACAGCGTCCACCATAGTTACCTACCCCAGTAACAAACTTGCTCTTAACTTCTGTTCCGTGGCTGTTTTACCATCATTTTTTGCAAAAGTACATGTGATATTGTAATTAATGACTGCACTTCTTCTGGTAGTGGAAGCAGAGAGTGCTGCAGGGTGGATCTCAGCTCCAACAGTCCAGGACTGCCAGGTGTGCAGGCAGGAAACACAGGGACGTGGTGTTCCCCAGCATCAGGCAGTCCCCATTTTTGGCTGGGGTGATGGGAAGTGTGGCCATGAGAAGAAAGCAGGGGCAACAGGCATGTCCTGAAACCGTGGTGGAGACAGGGTGAAGGCAGAATGACTGATTCTCACTGTGGGAAATGTGTGCGATAGAATCAAAGCAGGTCAGCAGTTAGAAAATAAGCAAATACACAATCTGAGAAAATATAGTTTTCCAGGCTACAGGGCCAAGTTCTTTCAGGCACTGATTCCATTTACATCCATGAGGGGAGAAAATATCTGCTCACATTGAAATACGGGATTTCCACTGATGAATTACAATTCTGCACACTCAAACATATGGCCCATGTCCCCCTGACCCCACCAGGAACAGATCCGCAGCTTCTGTCATAGCTGGCTTGCCATGCTGGGCTGGCAGGATTTCCAGATTTGGGACAGACAGTTTCTGCTCCACGACCCCGCCTTTTCTGCAGCCCTTTTGGTACGTGCAGAAGGACATCCTTTCCCAGCAGCCATTCACACCACTGGAACTCTCAGTATCTCACTTAAGAGCAGATCAGCCCCTTAGACTGGGGCTTGCCTGGGTTAATCTTCATGGATACAGCACGCACCTTTTGCCAGCAGGTAGGATGGACACACCTGCTGGATGTGAATGTTCATGGCTGTATCCTCCTGCCTGAACTTGGCTGAAAAGCAGCATTTTAGATTTATCCCAACTGCCAGCAACACCTTTAACCCAGCTCTCACAATAAAGGGGTGCACAGCTCCATCCATCAGCATCCTTCTGGACCACCACAGAAATTTTCAAAGCATAAGGCATTTTTTAAAGAAGTGAACAATCCTACCTAGTTATTCAACACCATTAATTCAAACTTTATTGATATTTTGCCGTGATTTAATTTTGGTACACTTCCAAAAGGTGTAGGAAGAACCAGATATGGAGACATGCACAGATTTATATGTGTGTGTGTGTGTGTGTGTGTGTGTGTGTGTAAATACAGATATCTATATATAGATAGATATCTAGATAGATCTATCTATATGTATATATAGAGAGATAGATATTTATATAGAGAGATAGAGATAGAGATATATAGAGAGATATAAATCTATATCTCTATCTACATATAGGTATGTAGATACACACAAGGGATCAGAAGAAATTGGTGTTCTTCTGGATTTCAGAGTCCTGACCCTGAATTTGCTCTGTTTGTGCTGAGATCAGATCTGGCAAGGGCCGTGCTTTGCCCTCAGCGTTCAGTTCAAGGTCCCTCTGAAGTCCCAAAGATGTGACTTGGCTTTCATTCCCATTATTCCTCATTTTCACATGCTTGTTCACATCCAGGTTGTGGAAGAAGCTTCCAGAGGAAGTGCCAGAATCTTATTAGGGAGAGAATGTTGTGCTTTTGCTCCCTGAGGAGGCCTGATGAGATGTGAAATCAGCATCATGCTCCTGCAGGATGCTCAGAGGTGAGGGAAGCAGACAAGATGGGAAAGTCAAAAGAAAGAAGGAAAAGTGTAAAAGAGGTACAGTGCACAGGGATGTAAAGAGAAAGGAAAGGACAGATGAGCAGAGTGGGTCCTCTCTGGTTTGCAACGTTAATGATATCCCTGTCTGCATTTGTAACATCATTTAACAGTGACCTGGAAATGATTCTTTTTATTGCTTTTATGCTTTTCATCACTTGTTGGTGATTTACAATGAAGGCTTAAAAGAGATCACAGCTTGATTTACTTATTTTTCTTTTAATATACTCCTTGTTGCTGTTCTGTATCTCAGGCTTTCTACATACACAACATTTTTGCCAGCACAGCTAAATTAGTTCAGATGGATCCTGATATATTACTGTACAATCCTTCTCCTGCAGCAACCCAAACCCTCATCAGCATCTGCTTTGGTCAGGGCAGTCATTTTCAATAGCTCTACTTTCTGTCCAAAAGAAATGCTCAAACTGTCAAAACTTTTGATGGCAGACAGGCTTTCACAATGTCAGGAAGATAGAGATGAGGGAAGTGGAGAGTGGAATTTTACAGGCAATAGTTACCTGAACTAAATAAAAAATGGGGCAGAGGATTTATTTCCCTGCCTCAATTCCTTTTGCAGTTCACCTTTAAAGGAAAATTTATTTTTTTTTAATGCACATGTACTAATGTGCTCATGTTCAGTTGTAGATTGTTGTATAATTAGCAGGATATTAATTACATTTAAGCACGTTGAGCTCACAGAAACAGCTGGAAAAATATTACAATCGTTCATTACTCAGAAGTGAGGAAACAAGCATGGATGTATATGTTTATGAGCACGTGTATTAAACTCCACACAGCACATTCTATCTGGAAGAGGGCCCTCCCAAGGACATGGATGACCTACAAGCATGATGGATTTAAAATAACAGAGTAAGAGGTGAACATAAATCCAGAGATCAAACAGAAAAACAGAAAAAAGACAGGGAACAAACTGAGAGAAAGTTCTAGGTTAGTGGAGGGAGGAAAATAAATATTCCATTCGTATATGTTTAATTCTGGATGTGAAGAAGAGGAAACTTGTAGCAATCTGTGTGAGGGAGGAGCTTAAAATTGCAGAAGAATAAGGGAAACATAAGGTGAGAAGGCAGACCTGTACCCACCAGGCTCATTTTTTATTATATTAAGAAGAAAGCCTGAATGATGCTGATCTTCTTCACCAGTTTTAGATACAGTAAGATGAAAAGGATAAAACTGGCTGTATTTCAGAAAAAAAAAAACCAAGCATATCTTATAATTATCCTTAATAGGGATCATTCAGTGTTTTCCTTTCCAAGAGTAATTGAGTAAGTTCTAACAGGAGTTTTTTTAGGCACAAAGTACTGCAATCAGAGTTAAGATCAAAACACCCCTATATCTGTACCCACGAATTTTAAGGTATCTCAGAGATTTTCTGGGGTGCCAGTAGATACTGACTGGATGTAAGCTTCCAAAAACACTAAAGCACAGGCGCCATCCATGACTACGTGGAAAGGAAGCTGCCAAATAGGGATGTTTAAGGCAGGTGACTTCTGCATTTCCCTAGAAATAACATAGTGGAGATTAGGGGTGGGTGCTGTTTTGCTGAAAATTTTGAAGTCAGAGAACAGAAACTGATACAAATCCGTTTAGGAAATTCTATGGAATACACTAAACTGGAAATAGAACTATGGGACAAATGCATACACACTTATGCCTAACTTTCTTTTCTCAAAATTCTACTGTGTGAAGTGGCTTCATACTCAATATATTGAATTTCTTATGTCTTTTATTTTTAAATACGGACCTAATGAAATAATTAGGATTAACATATATAGTAACATATTATATATGTTATATATATA
>WAAG01039692.1:26431-66848 GCA_013390105.1 Tichodroma muraria | reverse complement strand
GCAACTATTAAACTGGCAAAATTCATCATTCCTTTAGGAACAGGAGTTGGCATGCGTGTGGAGAAGGCCAGACTGTCTTGACCTTACATGTGCCCTGTCAATTTCAGGCTTGGGACCTGGTTGGCAGGTAAGCAAACACCAATGCATCTATTCCCCTTGTGCAAACATTTCAATTGTGCAGGGGCTGCCAGTCTGGCACTCAACGTTAACATTAAAGCTTAGAGGGGAAGGGCTGCTCCAGAATGGCCCAACAGAGAAAGTCATCCACGTATTTGCATTTTACAGCTATTAGTGGTGCCGCAGTCAGGGCAGCTCCCCGGTCTGAGGGTGGATCTGCAGGGCAACTGCATTTTTGGAGGTTTCCCTTGAAACAGAAACAAAACAGAAAAAGAAGCACCAAACCGCAATTTTAAAAATAGGATGCTCTAAGATGCCTCCTGGAAGTCACAGACTGTCCTTATAGCGTTCAATTTTTTGAATTCTTCAGGAGTGAGAACAGCCTGGGTTGTCAACAGAGGGCTGTTCAGAGAGACAAGGCAGGAAAGTGAAAGAAGGCTGGCTATTGTTCGGGATGTGGTGTAGGCTGCAAGAATGCCTTGGGAATGCAGCACCCGCATGTCAGGCAGAGAGAGAGGGCTTTGTGTGAGAATACTGAGGCAGAATGTCAATCGTGAATAACCACTATCTCGTTTTTTTATCTTGGTCCTTGTTATGACACTTCCCTGCCTGGAGTCCATGAGGATAGGTGTCAATTTCCTGGAACATGCTGATGTCTAATCCAAGTTGTCCAGCGGATTAGAGTGGGGAAGAGCGTTGGAAGCATCCCACCTTTCCTGTGTGCTGTGCTTTGTGCCACTCTGACACAGCCTTGAGCATCCTTTACAAACAGGTAACACACAAGAACCCCACTTTGCTTTGGTGTTCCCTCAAATAGGAATCCTTCATCATTCCCCGGAAGAACGTGCGTGGTTTGGAACATTCATAACTGGAGAAGGAAAACATTGAGTAAAGAAAGGGAAAGCTACACACTCATGCAAATGTAAAACCCATCCTTCATCTGACAATAGTGCACATTGTTTCTGGTGCAATGATGTCAGAGCACTGTTATGAAATTCCTCAAAATCCTGAGTGAAACAGGCAACGTGCCTGAAAAGGGCGCATCTGTGATTAAAATAATTTTAGTCTTTAAGCAAATTAACGCTTGAAACAGAAGCTTGCTGGGCTGGGAATAACATACCTGTTGTGACCTGAGTCAAAGCTGAAGTCTCCCTCCTCATGGGTTGGTGCTTCTTTGTGGTGCTTAAGGCAGACCCACCTTTGAGGTAACACTTTTGTTTGCCAGCAGTGGGAGGAGATCCCAAACTGATAAAATCCTCCTGCCTGTGAGAGGCTGGGCTAGGATTCTGTGAGCCTACACCATGCAAGGATCATAATAGATCTGTTTCAGTGGAATTATTAAAGGCCAAGAGGAGCAAATTTGCTCAGGCACCCAGAAGTGAGAGCTGCCGTGTGAATATGCAGGAGGAAGGTGGTCCTGAGCAGAACAGGGTGCAGTCCTGCACCACCAAAGTCAAAGAAAACTTTCCCAAAAAGTTAAGAGAGCATTAAGAACGTGGATTTTGGGATAAACCATGTCACTTCACTGGCCTCCACCACAGTTTATTTGGTATAGTGAATGGACGAGAGGCCATATAAAAATCTGTTTATTTAAATCAGTGTAGCTCTTGTCAGTTCAACAGGGCTGTGCTGATTTGTCCCAGCTGAAGAATTATTTCATCACCTCAGGTTTTTTCTTCGCTTTTATAGCAACTGTAGCAGTATAGCACTTAATAACAGCACCTTATTATGTTAGCATTTTCCATGATTCATGTAAGTACACATAACCACTTGTACTTAGGGTTTAAATGCTGTGCAGAAAATAATTTTGATTGTAGCAAATTGTATTTATGCATAAAAGTATTGTTTATTTGGCCAAAACTGGCAATTTCCAAAGTCTGCCAGAACACAGGAGCCTACAGGATGGAGGTACCATTGGAAATGGCCAGTAACTGAAGAAAGCCACATATTGTTTCACAAAATCTTAAAATATGTTTTTCAGATGAACCCATGAAAAATATTCAGTTTCATTCTAGAGGGTAAAAGCCTTTCAAGAAAAATTTTACATCTGTTTTATTTTGGTTACAAAAATAATTTTTTTCCCCCATTAAAACAATTCAGAATACATTTTAATACGAAATCCTATAAATCTTACTGAAAAAAATGTTGTTACAATTCCTTGGGGAAGAGGGAAGGGCTGTTTCTTTTGCATTTGTCTTACGTTGTGAGGGTGTGAAAAGGAAAATTTCTCCTAATAGCGATAATTTAGTCAAAAGCTATTTTAGAAAGAAATGAGATTTGACCGAGATAGTGGCCAATTCTTGGGTTAGATTTTTTAGCCGTGCCCAAAGCAAACACTCCAGGTGGGGTTCCAAACTACAACTACCAAAACTCTCTGATGACTAACGCTTCCTGGCTGTGCTTTATGCTGGCTTGGAACGAACAAGACGACCTTTTGTCTAAGCCTGTACCAAAGTTATATAAAAGGCTGTGAAAAAGGTTGTGTAGGTGCATCCACAAGCATCTGTCTTCTGCACATGCTTGTGGTGTTTTTGCTCATGGCTTTTGGGGCAAGCTAATCTAATGTTTAATTAAATCACTGAGCTTTACTCCAGCCATACTTTTCCCCCCCTCCCCCAGCTGGCTGGTTTTTTCATGCAGGAATTTGCTGCAGTCCCAAAAGAAGAATGAATAACGCTTCCTACCCCGAGCACAGAGTGGTGTGATGGTGCACGTTGTCACTGGACTTTGAGGAAAAACATCCATCATGCACTCTGGCCCATGTGATGAGGAGCTGGGATCCCTGGGCTCTCCCCTTGCTCTGAGTCAGGTTGCTACAAGAGACGTTGGTGTTAATTAAAATTAATGTGATAATACACACACATCCAAAATACTGTGCAGGCCATTTGTGTGTGTTTAGCAAGTTCTTTGACCCTCAAATGAAACCCACAGAGCAAACATAACAGATGAAAATAGAGGCAGCACTGAGCACATCTGATTTTTCTGTAGGAATCTGGGCCCACAAACCCATAGACTCAAAACATCGTGTAAACACCTCAGGAAATAAAGACCAAGGAAGAACTACATGAAAATCCTCTTCTTGCTCAGAAGACATTCTGCCTTCCCAGTCTTCTCCCTCCCTTCCATCAGACAATGACCTCTCATGGAGCTTAATCCCTGCTAGCACCCACCCTCCTGTCTCATTCCTCCCTCGCTCTTCATTCAGCTGAACATCATGTGTTTCCAGTCACCTCTGTCTGAAATGTCACACTCCCAACTGCACTCCAAGCAATGCTCCCAGTCTTTTCCTCTTCTGGCCTCAGCTGCTGCATTGTCCAGCTCTCCCTCAGTTCCACACTGGACAAAGGCTGGAGCTGGCAGGAGGCTCCAGCAAGACCAGGAACACCCAGGGCCAGGAAGCGGAGGCTGGGAGGGCTGGGCTGGGTCAGAGTTTCTCCACCCCTAAATTGGTGTCAGTCCTGATTAAGTTCTCTCCCTCCTCCTTGCCACAGACTGCTCCCATGGATGCTTTCAAATCCAGAATTATTACCCACTCTCCTATGGGGAACAGCTCTTTGTAAGGAACTCACCATCCAGAAGAGCTCAACTCCCAGCTGGGCATCCTTATAATGACCAGGTTTTCAGATGTGCTCAGCATTTTGCAATTATTTGCCATATCCTCTCTTGAAAAGTTTGGTTACAGTAGCCAGAAAGACAAAAACTTTATGAAAGGAGTAAGTGTAGGAAGAACTTGTTCATAAAATCACTCTCCTGTCCAAAAGTCCAGTTCCCAGGAGTGCTGCAAGATCCTGTGGAAAAGTCACTGATGATTAATGAAACTTTTTGCCACATCTCTATCAGCTTTACACAGCTATTTTTCTTTATTTTACTCTGTCCCTTGTTTGCTATTTGTGCTTTAAAAAGTGGTATCTGGATTTGAAGAGATCATCTTGATCCTTGCACTGGCTTTGTGGTTATCTTCATTCTTATATTCCAGATAATGGAAAGTCCCTGCAGGCTCCCTTCTTGATTCTTCTTCAATTTTCATTCTCCCCTAGGGTTGGACTATTTTTTGTGCAGGTTATCCTCAGAATGGAAATTTCAGCCAAGTTCCATTACCTCAACACCTCTTACATTTCTGCTTCCTTGGCCTGTATCACTTGGGCAGGGCTGGACCGAGGCTCACCAGGAGGAACTTCCCGACCAACAGTTGTGGCTGCTGGGAATTGAGACATGGCTTCAGCCTCACAGGACCTGGCAGCACTGCCTCTAAACCCCCTGGGTGAGGGAAACCTTTGGACGCACCTCTCAGGACTGTTTTAATCCTTTGGTACCCCTAGAAGGATGCTCCAGCCAGGGGTTGTGCTGCATCTCAGATGCAGCTGTGTGGTGTGTTCACATCTCTGACACAGACAGGCTGCTCTAAAATGACTGCTCTGCTCTGTGATGTTGCTGGCAAATTGTTGTGAACATGGGAAAGAAGCAAGAGTGTTGAGAGCTCTGGGTATTATTGAAATATTTAAATATTATGTATGGTGATGCCTCTAATTCAACATTTGCTGTGGTAAACACAGCAGAAATGACTGTAGCAAAATGTTATTCCATATTCTAAGCCAGATTCTTGAGGTTTGTTTTATTTATATCACATGTGGCTGGGAGAAATAGTTCTAGGAAGGCTCAAACCATATATTTTCTTTTCAAGTTGCCAAAATATCTTAGAGAAATCAATTACTGGGACTCTTCTGTGTGGCTAAAGATTTATTTTTAACCTCTTGGTGCACCAAAATCAGGAACAATTATTAATCTGTCCTGAAACTGCCAATACAACCTGCTAGCAACAGATGGTGTGAATGAAAAGCCAGAAGTGACCATTTTTAATATTCAATAGATTAAAAAATCTAGTTCTCTAATCTTATCTAACCTCTTGTGACCGTGGGTCCGTGGTATTGACTAAAAGACAATATCAATAGCCTTGATTTGAGCCTGAATCAGCCAGGGAACTGGACCTTCTGAGGCACTTTGTACCTCTAAGTGATGCTTTGCGTTCCCATCTCTGCTGGCCTTGGTGGGAGAGGAGAATTGAGGGTTCCCCGTCGGCAGCCTAAAAGCCAGAGCATCCCGTGCTGCAGGTATGGCTGCACTCCAGAGGTTCTTGTTTAGGTCTGAACTTGTATGGTTGTTAAGAACAGCTCCTGTCAATGCCAAGGGATGCAGGAGGATTACATTACTAGATATTATCTCAAGCTTTCTGTATTTATACATCTCAATTACAAAATCAGGAAGTGTTGCCAGCCATCCTTTGGATACAGCTGGCACAAACACACACACACACACACACACACACACACACACACACAGAGACAGAGAGAAAGAAACAAAAATAATCCCATACTGTGAGCCTGCTTGATTTTTTTGATTAGTTAAGGATTGTGGAAATCTGATTCTTGCAGCCTGTGGTGATGCTGTGCTGCTGGGGAAACTGGTTTTTGTCCTGTGTGCCACTGCTTGGGGAGGTGGGCTGTCAGCAGCAGGAGCACAGGATTCTGGAGCCCAGGAAAGGTGGATCTCAACTCCAGACTCACCTCACCTAGGAGAAAAGCTGTATCTGAATCCCAGGTTTGGGGTTTCTCATTATTTGCTGTAAAATCTCTGCACCCCTGATTTATTTTGTGAGCAACAAAGGTGGGGGGGACTCAAACCACAACAGCAGATCCTGTATGAGGTAGTGCAGGTGAGAAACAGACTGGAGCTTTTTCAGGACTAGTGCCCCAGGTCAGGTATCCTGTACTCCTTGAGCAAAAGCAGTGGATGTGTCAGGAGGACAAACTCTGCGTGTTTGACTCCAGGACTGATGAAACCTTCTGCAAACCAAGGGCTGCAATTTGAGCAGCCGCTCCTCTCTCTATTTTTAATGCCTTTATTGATAGTTGTGTGCACAGACCCCGTATCCTGGTGGGTCAGCAGCTCCTCAGCCACAAAGCCCAGCTCTAGTGCAGGCCTCCCTCCTACCTCTGTCCGGCGGCCCCTCGGCCCCTTCCCGCCTACGTGTCCGCACAAGGAAACCACTGACCACGGTCAGGCAGTCCCCTGACAATTCGGGATGTGGGAAAGCTCTTCCCGGGCGAGCAGCAGCCTTTCCAGAGCTCAGGCCAGGGAGGAAAGGCCGATGCACTGGGGGAGAGCACTGGGAGGACATTTCAGCTTCCTGATGAAGGGAAAACGAGCTCTCCCCTGTGGGGTTTTCTCTGGAGGCTACGAGAGCGACGCTTCCGAATTGGAGGAGAGGGAGAAAAAGAGGGAAAGATGAAAACATAGGCAGCTAGAGGGATGTAACCTTAATTTGCACATTAGTACACTGGTGGTGGATACTGCTGTGGAATGGAAGGTGCTGGGAAACACCAGGAAAGATAAACTTCAATATCAGGTGGTCTTGGACAGCAAAATTTACCATGCCCAACATAGCGAGACAAACAGCTAAGGACCAAGGGCATAGCAAAACTATCCCTCAAGGATTTTTGCTGGAAAGAAGCACGGCTTGGGAGGCCTAATGGTCTGAGTAGACACCAGCAAAGTATTCTTCATTTCTACTTATGGATGTGACAGAGAACCCCTTCCTAGCTTTGAATACGTCTTACATTGAGAGCGCATTCATTTGCCTGAAAATGGGGTTATGAAGTGTTTATTCTGGTCTGTAATGTTGTTTCACAACAGAAAAGATATTAAAATGCCTTCCTGTGACAGCAAATTTCTGCCAGCTCTGAGATGTGTTCCTAAGTGGTAATTTTGTACCATCATTTTGTACCATGTTTTTTCTCATGATTGTGTTGGAAGTCTCTCTGTCTCCCTGGTTTCTAGAAGAATTTCTGCACTATTAGCAGTGAATTGAGTCTGAATATCGGAATATATAAATCTGAATATGTCCATAAAGCATGGGTTTCCTTAACGTGAAAATATTCTGCATCCATGCAGAAAAAGCTTCAGCACTTCTGTGAGAGATACAGTCTGCAAAGCACAACCAGCCCTTGTAATCACACCACCACAATTCAGAAAAATAAATGAGGGGCCTAAGACATGATATGAGATCTTTCCAGTAATGAAAATAAAAAGATTAATTTTTTTTAAATTACTTTCTGTGTGTGCGCATTATCGTTCTCTTTCTTACTTCTCTCATGGGTGGTGGAAAACCTACAGCTGTTTAGCTTTATAACATCACAGAAAACAGCCCAGATTTCTGCTCTGCCTCAATTGAAAACTCTCTTTTAGATTGTTCTGTGTTGTTTGTTCTCCAAGAATAGAGCTTTCCATTTGATATTAACATTAACAGAAAAGTCCTGAACCAAATAAGCTCTTAGAGCTCAGGGGGAATATCTCCAAATTTTTCTGCTGTCTAGATGGACTAATCATACACTGCAAAAACAGAGAAGAAGCCAGAGAATTGGAAATTATATCTTCAGGGCTGTTTTTTTTAATCATGTTTCAATCCACTTCTTGAATTTTTTGTTTGTTTGTTTTACTGTTTAAAAACAACAACGACAACAAATTTCCTTTTTCTTTTCTGTATAGGGAATCATGAAAGATATGGATTATATGGAACAGCCAAGGTTGGAGTAGAAGGGAAGGTCATCACTTTACAGGACTGAATCCTAAGTACCACCAGAATTCCTGACAACACATAAAATAAAGAAAAGCCTGAAATAACTAAACTTCCTTTTTTTTTTGACTGGGTGCCTGGTGCTGGAAGGTACCATTGACAAGAAAGGCACCTAAGGACACTCAGCACCAGCCAGGTAATATTCAGTGTCTTCCAACATCCAAGTGCCTCAGCAGGCAGGAGCAGAGATGCAGGGGTTTTTTAGCATCCCTTGGCANTTAAAAAACAAAAAAAAAAAAAAAAAAAAAAAGAAAGGTGAAAGGGTTCATCTCAGTCCTAGGTGGTATTTGAAAGCTGCTGTAGTTAAGGCATGCCCAGCGCTGCTGCCAGCAGCTCACAAACTGTTCTCTTTTGACTTTTCCTGTCTGAAGGACAAGAGTTGGGATTAACGTGAGTGCAGAGCAAGCCTCAGGCTCACCCCTCAATCCTTTCATCATCAGACCACTGGGATTTTCTACACAGCTGGAAAACAAATTCTTCCACACTCCAATTTATGTAAATTTCTCTGTAGTTCTCTTGATACAGGTGAGTGAGGACTGATACCAGTTGATCATATCTTCCTGCATTTTTAATTCTGAGATTTAACATTTTTTGCAACACAATCACAGCGAATTAAGCCATTTTTGGCAATGACCGGAGCCAGACTGTGAAGTAAAGCCAGGAGTATTGATAAAAATATCCATGATAGAATCACCTACATTTATTTGTTTGTTTGTTTGTTTGTTTGTTTTTAAAATTTCGACAGCCCACTTGTCAGGCTTATAAAACTGGTGACAACGTGACAGACAGGTGAGAAATAAGGAACTTTCAACCCAGAGATAATTTTCTTTTTATAATTCATGAGAGTTTATTTTTAACAAGACTTCTATGAAAATAGAGAAAGCTGGGTTACTCTTGGTTCACATCCCCTCGCCCCCTCAAAAAAAAAATATACATATATAGATATAGAAGTAGTCTATATATGGATATACATGAAAGATATAAAGAAAGAACATGAAAGATATAAAAAAGAACATTACGAAATAAAAACTATGCATATGATTGATTAGTTTAATGACCATTAGACTCCTAATGTCTTGGAGTATTCAGATGCAGCTAATCCTAAATACCAATAAATCTACTCTCTCTTTTTAGCACTTTAAAACAACTTTATTCCTTTGAAAGTTACGGTATGTTTTTACTGGTCTGCCTTCAACAAGGTTTAGTGGCCATTTATGTGATGTGATTTACCCTCCACTAATTTGAACTTTTCTGGTAGGAAAAGAAACACCACAAAAAAGAGACCGCAAAATTCTGACATTATTCTATTTCTATCTGTATTGAAAGAAAAGAATTGTTTCAATTCCTCCAAACACTGAGCTGGTAGAAATAATTTTAGCTGCAGGAGGTAAAACTAAAGATAGTGTTAAATCTGCGTGTACAAAACAGAAGTCTGCACAGACCCACATCTGCATGTGCAGAATGAGTTGATTCTTGCTCAGGTGAGATTTTGCCAGTGTGAGCATGCAGGAACACTGGGTCAGTTGTTAAAATGCTGCACACACAGAACTCACAAATTCTATTTGATCTAATTTGTGAGTCTGAACACAAAGCAACAAGCACTTAAATCAGGACATGGGGTAAAGAAGCAAACTGCAATAATAAAATATCTACGTTTTCATCATTGTTAAGTTCTCAAATGTCTAAGTGTTGGATACGCACATCTTTCTATACTAACAATGCACTTGAATGGGAATTCATCTATGTGGAATAACATTTCTATTTCCCCTTACCAGCAAAATGTTTAGCCATTCTTTTTTTTACATCGGCAATACAATAAAATTGTATTGATGCACGGAATATTTGTCACAGATTCTAGACGAAGTATGCTGTAAGAGTAGAATACAAAATGCTTTATTTATTTTTTGCAGTTTTTGAGAAAACCTTTGCGTGCAACATGCAGCCCATCGCAGATCCAAGTGTATCCACCCTACTGGAGTGAGTCTCATGTAGATTCCAATTTTCCACTGGATGGAAAAGCACAGTACTGGAATTGAAACACTTCATTTTTACTAGCTAAGGAAGTAACACAGTGGCTGGGTAATAAGTCCTATCACACAGGCACATCCCTGGAAAAATCCACTCTATTTTTACTAGGAGACCCTCTGCCATCAATTTGCTGTCTAAGTTCCTTAATTTTCCCTGCAAGAAAAGCAGGAATACTGTCCTTTTTGGGATCATTGTGCATTTATTTAATCAGTATGTACTATGATTAGTATTAATAAGCCTATCTCCAACTGACCAAAAGATTACTTCTTTAGTTTTTATCAGTGAAATACGGTCAGTCATCCAAAAATGTACTTCTCTGGCATACTCTCCACTTACCATAATGAGGAAGTATATCTCCAGAAATATATGGTTAGAAATAATGCTTTTCTGTTTTCTATATTTTGTTATTTTTGCCTCAAATCACAGCTCAGTTCAGCGTGATCTGACATGGCTGAAATACTGAAACCCCCACTCCTCCAAAGCAGTGTTTATTATAGAAACCACAAACTTAACCTAACCTAGAGCAGCTTTTCCAGCAGTGATATAATTACAGTAGTTATTGTTGCAATAAACCAGATGTTCCTGAGCTGGAATGAAAGCACTTCCCCCCCACATCACATTTGTTATGTTGCCTCTTTTCAAGTTTCACATCAGCTGTTCAGAAAGGGCTCTCTCCATTGAGTGTCACTTACAGATTCTTGCTGGGTGAGTCTNAATTTTTTTTTTTTTTGTCCTTTTAGACACTTAACCAAAAAAAAAAAACAAACACAAACCAACACTTTGGAAAACCTACTTATTGAATGAGTACCTTGTTCTGTGTGAAAGGGAGTGCTCCACTCCTACAAAATCAATGGAGTTTGACACAGACTTCAGTGGAGCCACCATTTTAGTCACTATTTTGAGCAACTTAGTTATTAGGCAACATCTTTTGAACTGCTTTATCAGCTGTGGTTGCAACTCCGGACCATGAACAACCGTTCAACCTGAACCACGAATATCCAGCATTACTCCAATATTACACATCTTGTATTTTTAACAATGTGTTAGTCAACACATTTCTAATATTTCCCAGCCCAATCAAGTCCTAACTGCAAAAATGTGTTGCCAATAAAGAACTGGACTGTGTTTAAACTCCTAGGATCTTAGACATGAAAGTTGTATACATATTTCATGTGTGCAAGAAACCTGTCTAGGAACAACAACCACGAAGAGTCAAGAAGTCAGGAGATTGCTTTATTGCACTTACAGAGCCATATAGTAATACAATAAAGAAACACAAACTAGGCTTGGGGTTTTGTTTACTCATAGGTAAGTTCTCATGAAAACACAGGAACGGTAAGAATTAATTATCTTATCAACTACCTGAACAAGTCACGGCAATCCTGGAAGAAACCTTTGTAATGCTCAGGTACACGTGCTGCTCTTTCTTCTGCTCACTCCTGGTAAACTATTAGTCAGCCCATCCCCTTGGAAATTGCAATGTGACGAGGGAGGAATTCACCCCGTGGTCTGCTAAATTTACACTTTGTAAAAATGTAAATGTTTCTTATAGGAGGAATTTACATGGCTCTGAAACACGGTCCAAGTTTTCACTGATGTGGTAGGGGATGCAGACGTTGTTGGCGGGGTTTTACAAAAATCTTTGAAAATGGGCCATAAAATAGCTGAGGAAACCCGAGAGGCACCCACACGTTTGGAAGCAGATTATAAGAGAGCTCTGCTGCTCAGCCACAATCAGCTCCCTGCTTTCAAAAGACACGGTATCGATTTCACATTTTTTGCTCTCCTAAAGGGAACGTGTCAGAGCTGAAATAAATAAATAAGCAGGGCCCATGTCCAGGGAACCTTGACGTCTTTCCCATCACCGAGGCTGGGAGGCCCCTGTGCTTCCTCCCCTGGCTGTGACATGCCCAGCAAATATTTCCACCACCCACACTTGATTCATTCTTAACTCTCCTCACCCACTCATCATTACAGCTGTGCAAAGCATCCATCACAAACCCTGGAGCCATCCAAAACCTACCTTTGTAACTTTGCTCTGTGATTCACACCCAGCAGGGATTGGTTGGACTTCTGGGTGGATTATCTTTTTGAGACAATCGACCCCCAGTTTCATGCAAATCTGGGCCCAGGTGAAGGTGAATGATTTATGGATTGAATAGTTTCACATCACTTCACTGCGTAGATCTCTGTCAATATTCATGGAAATTGAAAAACATGTGTGCATAGTACACTGCAAAAGGGAATACTAATAACAGTGGTCAGATCCCAAATGAGCTCTGTGCATTGCAAACAATTCCTGGTCTGAAGGACCTGGGCAGGGGGGAAAGGAAAAAAAACCCTCTTTTTAACTCTTTAACACTTTATTGCTTCAAAGTGTAAGTCACTCATAAATTTTTTATGACATTCCTTTATTTAGCACATATGCATGCCACTAGTGGTTCAATTAGACAGGAACTCTGCAAGGAGTTGCTGTAACGATGCTCTTGGGCAGGAAGTAGAGGGAAACCCAGACTCCAAAATTCAGATGGAAAGTTAGATTTTTCTGTAGTCGAAATGAGAGATTTATTCGGTTGGTGGCAAAAGTTCGTGTCTGCAAAGTTTGGATTTGGGTGCTCAATGGGATTTTGGGCAGCCCGATTAGCAAAATTAAGCAATTAAAGGGATTATGCCAACCCTACTGAGTGACATCTCGCCATGTCACCTTTCTGAACTGTGGCGCAATTTACTTTAAAGCCACTGGCAGAAATTACAGGTAAGCAAGGTTTTTTAAATAAAAAGCAGATTGAAGGACAGGATTCAATGTAGGAGGCTCTGTGGTTTCTTAGGCAGGATCGAATAAACTAATTTCACATTTTTAAAGCAAGCCCAGACCACTCAAGGCAGAAGTACCAAACACATCACTTAACATCTTCTAACAAAAGAACTTCTTGGTTTCTCTTTGCAGCATGACATCTTTTTGTCTGCAAAAGAATCCTTCTGTATCATGAGTGAGCCCATGCAGAAGACTGTAACCACCTTACCAAATCCCAACTGTGGATTACTCCTTCCAGCTGATCTAAAATATTCATTTCAGTGAGAGACAGAGGGACAGCTTTTCGTGTGTGCTGAATGTTGCTTTGTCCTTTGGTGACTTCAATTATTTTCTGAAATCCTGTGATGCGCCTGTTTATCAAAATGCCTTCAAAGGAAGCAAAGGTTTGTAAATTTCTATAAATCACAAAAAACCAAAAATGGCTTGAGATGGAGTTACATTGTACTTAAGGTCATATTAAGAAAAGCAGGCATGGGATTCAGCTGAGCAGGAGATCCACAGGGTGAGAAAGTGCCTGAACTGGTGACCACAGTGTGAGGCACTGCTGGTTCTCAGTTCTCCCAGATGTCTGAGAGAGGTAAGGTGAATCACAGCCTACAGGTTTCTGTTTCTTCCCTTTATCTCCACAGGGAATGGGAGTGACCAAGCTCGGAGTGTATCTCGCTCCATGTTCGGTGAGGAGAGCTCCCTTCCCAGTGTCTGGTGAGTGCCACACACAAGGTGGAATTTGGTGGGCAAGGAAGGGAGAGAGGACAAACATTCAGTGCTTTATCCTGCTCTGCTGAAAGCAGAATTCCTGTCTTGGTCAGGAATTATCAAGTAAAAATGGTATGGAAAGATCGGCATGGAAACATTAACAAATGACAGAATCAGCAGCGGTTCTCTGCGAAGAAACGAGCCACAAAAACAACACGTGGGCAGCCCTGGATTGCAACACCAGAACCCCAAAGTGCATTTATAACAGCCCTTTGTCACCACCTTCACCGTGTCCATTTGTCCTGGCTTAGAGAAGTGCTGAGCATCCCCATCCCACATCAGCATCAACACCTTGAGGACTGATGCCCAGGGACAGATAAAACACGGCACATTAATGTTTCATGTCACACACGTGTGGATGGCTGTGAGTCAGGGAAACAATTGCTTTCAAATAAATGATGTGAGACTAGAAATGTGATAACATAATGCTTGATTTGAGAGCAAAAACCCTTTGGATTCACTCCAGTAAAAGAGTGGTGCCGCTAACAGTGCTGTTCTGAGGAGTCAGTTGGCATTTCCACTGATAATCTTGATTCTTGGGATTGGTATCTGTCCTTTCAACTCAGGCTGAGTTGAAAAAGAAAGTGAATTAATTTTCTGAGTGTGAAAAAGAAAAATAAATTGCTGAAATGATAAGATTTCTCACTCTCTCTGCATCACAACAAAATAAGATTTACTTTTTAAGAGTTATTTGCCAAACCTCGCATCATAAACACCTTCCTTTTAAATGGATACATAAAGAAAAGGAAGACAAATGAGATAAATTCAATATTTAAAAGATTTGCTCAACACAGACAGTCCTTCCTTTCCACAAGTTGCCATTTTTTCTTGTTAAGAAAATGAGAAATACGTTACAAATCACATTTAATAACTTGAGGGGAAAAAAATGCAGGCAATTAGTAGTGAATGCTGCAGTAAACGTATCTGTTGCAAGAAGAGGTGTCATAAAAAATGACAGAAGTGAGATTTACTGCCACTGAAGTCAGCAACAGCATTTCCATTGCCTCTAGCTGGAGGAGGACTTGGTTCCTAGGAAGTTCACTTCAAAGATGATTATCTTTATATCAGCAAATCTAAGAGCGAGGGCTCCACGGCCTTCAAGGTGAATGCTAGAGGGAATAAAGGGCTGTAAATCCCCATTTCTGAAATTATAAGGATGCTGGCCCCAGCTGAAATATACAGAAATAAAGTATAGTTATATGAGTTTGAAAATCCGACCAAAAATCTCTGAGTAACCACATCTGCAGTCCTACCACAGGTAAATCTTCCAGAGCTCTTGTTACAACTGTGACTTAAATAAGCAGTCTGGGGCCTGTCTCAGTGTTTGTTATCAGATTGTTCAAATATTTCACTTACATTTATTAACTAAAGAAGGTCTCAGACCCTTTGTTCCAGCTGTATACAGAATTTACCAAATTCACTGTTCATAGTGTACAGAGTAGAGGCTGAATTAGTCTGGGAATTTCAAACAATCTTGTTCAGACTGTGACTTTCAATTAATATATAAAAATGGACCTCTAAGGGCTTCCTTAAACTGTCTCATTTTTGGCCTAAAAAATAACCAGACTCACAATTCTGTGATCGCTAGAGGTAGTGACAAAGGTATCCAAGGCAAGCAAATCTCTTGATTCTACTTTCTTGTGTGCTTATTCCATTTTTTGTTACCTGAGACGACTAAAACTGAGTACAGCTTTGAACAGGCCCGGACACACAGCTGCCCACTTTTGAAGCACTGCTAAATCGCATTTCCTCTCTCATGGAAGGGGAGAAGGTTTCCTTGGTCCTGTTCCCCAGGAAACCTCGGGGACTGAAATCCCTCTCTCCTGCAGGCTGCCCACCTTCCACCCAGCCTGTTCCGAGACCCATCTCTGCTGCTCAGCCTGCTCTGTCTTCTTTCCACATGCATCCCTGCCCAAAACAAACTCCGCAAGGCTCCCCACCCAGATCCTTGGAATTCCTGGGCAGCCTTACATATGCCTTTGTTTTGGGCAGGAACATGTGCTGAACTGTCTCCTCCAGCGCCGAAGAGAAGGGCGGTGGTTAAACCTACCATTTTCAACAGGGCTTAACCCAGCCTGTAACAAAACCCTCGGTAAAGGTGCAGTTTCACAACCCCCTCTGCATGTGTGTGTCATGTGTGGGAAGGAATTTGCAGAGAAATGGCCATCTTTCCCCAGATTCCCTGCTGGAGAGGAGCAACAATCAGGACTGGGACGCTGGCAGCTCGGTTCAACTGAGAGCTATGTGGAGGAAAAAGGTTTAATTCTTAGCATTTGGTTGCCCTTACGGTTTGTACTTCAGACACTGGCAGATCTACGGACAGTTCCAGCTTTTTAGTTCTGAGCTGACCTGACCTGAGCACCAGTTTGGGAGGCAGGGAGGCCAAGCTCGGTGTGAAGCTGGGTCAGCCCACAGTTCTGGGCTGGGCCTTGCCCAAATCACAAGCCAAAGCTCTGCCTTCATGAGACTGTGGAATTCAGGGTGGCTGAATCACCCCTGGGGGGGGGGGGGGGGTGTCTCTTGACCGATGTTTTGCCCCAAGAACTTCAGTAATGCAGAAAGCACTGTCACATCTGTCAATCCCAAATAATGCTGCTGTGGATGGCCTTCATAAGACAGGAGTTTGTACCCTAGGAAGACTCATCCATAGGATGTTCTGTTTTCTCTGGGTGGCACAAGGAGTTCTCCAAAGCAGTGTGGTAGCCATTGGCAATGGAATGGGCAGGAGCTGTTCCATAACTTGGCATCTTCTAAAAGACAGCATTTGTGTTAAGGTGGGCTATCACACATAACCAGCCTTAATCCCTTTTAAATGAAGGCTCTGTTTATGGCACATCAAGGTCAGGACTGTAAATCCTGGAACAAATCACCAGGTATAATGAAAAGGAATAATGCCAATTATATTCTCCAGCCATTTTTAGTACTTGAAACATGGTCTCTGTACTCCTTGGACTTCTCTCAGGGAAGTACAGATGGTATCTTTGTGAGGTAATAGTAACCTGCTTATTACAGCTCCTTTGTTTTTACCTCTAGCTTGAAATTCATGCCATTATTAAACATTGTATATGGCATAACAAACTAGGTAATTCTTTCAGTGTTTCAGTGAAATGTTCAACAGAGCTCTGGAAGTATTTCCAAAGAAATTTCCAACCTTTGTTTACCCTTTGTAGATCATTTCACTTTGCTTTACTCATACTCTTTTTGTGGTCAGTTTCTAGCAGTCATTCCCAGTTCACCAATGGGAATTACACAGGAACGGAGGGTTTTCCACACGTGTTGCAGAAAATTTTGGAAACCATAATGTCTCTAATCTTCATCACATAACTTTGCAAAAGAAAATTGATTCTGAAAGATAAAGTACTTCCCTCAAGTAGGGACAACAAAACAAAATGTGGTGCAGAAGTAGCACATGATCTGATTCCTCACAGGAAATTATATACAAACCTTCCTGTTAAAGAGGTAATGTCTTCGTATTAAATTGAATACTTCAGTTATTTTTTTTTAAACAACTAACTTTAAAAAATATCTAGAAGTTTAATGACAAGAAAAAGAGAAAAAAAGTCTGTGGCTTTAGTATGGTTAACTGGGCTATGTGTATTCTCTCAGTACAGCCAATTACTGTAGTTAAGTCAGCAGTGCTTAACTAGAGAAATTCTGCCTAGTTAAACTGTTGGCTGTGTGACAGAACATGCATAAAGCACAGTAAATAGTATTACTATGAGTAGAAATGTTTAATTCTCTCAGTTACAGAGGTTTATCAAGTCCAGTAAATAATCTTGGGCTGGAAAGAAAGATAAAGAAACTTTGCAGGTAAGGAACATTTTCCTGACAGGATCCCAAGTCATATTAATAAAATGGGATACTATTTTTTTTTAATATTTTCCACCGAGGTGTAGGGGGAAATAATAGAGAGTTGTTTTTTCCCTCATTATTTGGTGGTCCTTCCTTGAAACTTTCCAAACCAAAGCCATTTCTCACATCTGGTTGGAACACAGATCTTTAAGACATTCAAGTAATTCAAATCAGATGTAAAAATCTAAGCTACACTGTATGAAATTCAAGAACAATATAGTTACAGGGTTAGAAAAGTCTGCAATATGGCACCTCTTTTAATCAATACCAGCCTCAGTTTCGGCTTGCCTGTAAATACAAGACTATAATTAAGAATGATCTACTGCATTAATTATTTCAATACCCAGCGTAGCAAGTTACTAGATTAGTGACACTTTGCATTTACAATATCATTAACAATTTGTTTCCCCTATGCTCTGGGTGAAGTCCACAGCAACGTGGCCTGAATCAGATTACAGTTCCAATGGAAAATATTGAAGATCACTAATATCAATAAGCACTTCCTTATCTCTGCCATTTGGAACTGCCTGTATTGACTTTCGCCGCATTCCAGCAGTTCTGCCCGTACCCGAACCATAGTTAGTCGTTAATTTCCATTAACTAAGCCACCACTAAACACTATTTAAATTATTTCCAATAAATGCTCCATTAATGCCTGTTATCTGCATTTAATTCCCATTGATTCCCAAAAGCTACCGTGGAGCTTAATTGCCACCCCAAGAAGAGCAGCTTCCCACAGGTGTCATGGGGACTGATTTCTCTCCAGCTGCCAAGCACTAGGGAGCAGTGCTACACTAGGCTGCCATGCAAATCAATGGCTAAAAACCCAAACAGCTGCAGCTGGACCTGACCAGAAAACTGTATTTACCTCACCAACAAGCGCCTGCTTTACCAGAAAATGTTGTAGGGCTTTCCTTAGACTTAGCCTGTGCAAATGGAAGCTACACAGTATTCCGGCTCGTTCCACTTAGTAAAAAAAATACCATCTGATAAACAGAAGTTCTAGACCCAGGGAAAAATCAGTACAGTTGTTTAATCCTTTTCTGATCCTGATTATAATTTCGTCCACAAAACTATTTCTGACCGAGAAAAAAAATTCAAACCTTTACCTGTAGGATTCTTTCTGGTATTTTTGGATAGTGTAGGTTCTCAGCAACACTTTTAACTCCTTGGGATTGCATCACCTTTTCAACATATCTTTTGGTATTTTACATACAAGGCAGTTACACTTAAACTCTCAGAAACTGCCAATTCAAGAAAACAAAACATCTGCCTAACAGTGATGAGCTTGACTAATGTTCCTTTTGAAGAGAAAAGCAAAAGAATTGGCTTGCTGAAAATTGAATGTTACTGCGTTTTCAAAACGACATTTTCAATTTTACATTGCAAAATATTTCCCCCTATTTTCCATACTATTTCAAGTTGACATCTAAATTAAATATTTTGCTTTTATTCAAACGAATCACTTGATTGACCAACAATTACTGTATTCATAATCATGCTTTGTAATAGCTTTCTGGGTTGTTTTATTGCTTTCATTAGGAGCGGAAATAAAACTCAACCATAGGACATTCCCTGAGAAGGAAAAATCTGGATCTCACGAGGCTTTGGTTAGAGCATTTTTTCATTAGCTTCACTTCCAGAAGATGTTCAGTGCATTATCCAAAAAGTGCCTCCAAGCTAGTCCTGTGCAAAAGTTGCCACACATCCCACATTGTGCTCTGGTCAAACCTCATGTCCATTATGAAATGACAGCAGGATATGGCTTTTCCTAGAGTTTTATTACAGCCTGCTGTTCTTTAACAGCTCGGCGTTCACACAGCAAATGTAACACATGTTCATTTTCTGCGTTTGGGGCTGGACAGGCATAAATTACCACTAGACCTAAGGCTCCCAACATGAAAAGACAGTTGTGTAGCCATCCCCCCCTCTGCACTGCCAGCGCATTCCGCAGGCTCTGCCCTTGCCTTGGATTGCTTCACTGCAGCTAAATCTCAAGGTGACCAAGTCTTGGGCAACAGTTCCCTACCTTGCATCTGAAAGACAAGTGGCACCTCCAGGAAACGACCTCCATGCTGGGGGTTACAGGCTCCAGGCTGGGAGAGAGAGCAGAGACCCCAGGCAGCCCTGAAACCCATCAAGGATGGGAGGATGGGATCCACTTCCCCCGAGGAGCACTGATGTTGTCAAGAGCTGTTACAAGGACTCGAACAAAGGAAACCATTTGCAGGGCAGGAAAAGAAGGAATTCTGTTGGTTTGGGAGAACTCATCTCCATAGGTGTTATCTATTAACTGTCTCCACAGACGCAGGTGTCAGTGGTGAGAGACATTGCTTCCTTTTCGCTGCTTCCCTCTTGTGCCAGCCTCTCCTCTGCCTGGTCAGGGCTGAGCCTTTTAATGTTTCAGTGTAAATCCTTCGTAATTACCAGAGAACACATAAAGCAAGTAAAGATGTATTTCTTTCTAGTCCTAGAGCTTTTTGTGTGTTTCAACCCATATTTCTCGATGGAAACCTCTGCATATGCTGGAATCCCAACCTGATTCCTCGTAGGACTAAGACCTTATTGCTTTTGAACATCCCAATCATTATTATTGCTGTTGTTTTCGGGTTTTTTTATTATTTTTAATTTAAATAATTATTTATTTGGATTATTGGATGTCCCACATCCTTTGCAAGCAACGGAGATGAGATTTCAGTCCCTTTTTTCCTTTGACAGTCCTTATCCAGAAAGTGTGGGGAAGAGCATATTACAGAGACACAGAACAAAAGGAAAACAAAATATGATGAATATTAAACTCTGCGTCTATGATGATATAACATGCATAGCATCTCCTAGTACTGCTTGCACCCCTCAAGCCCATTTTCCCATATAATTTAACTCTGAAATCACAGACTATGACCAATATTTTGCTGCACAGCACCAGATAAAGTCATACTTGCTTTTCTCCAAACTCTCATTTCAGAGCTTCTCAGATCCTCTGGAGATTCAGAGGAGATTTTGCCCTGCAAAACAATCTCCAGAGATTTTTAACCTCAAAAATTTTAGCCCCCATTATGAAATCTGCAGTTTTCTGGGCTCTGCAATCTGGAAGCCAAGACAGAGGGTTAGTTTGGGCAGTTGCTCACTCTCGCCACAGCTTCTGCTGTTTTCCTCTCACACTCTGATTACCCTGGAAGCCCTGTCCAGGGGGCAGGTGCTTTCGGGAGATAAGGAGTAGTGTGAAAAGTTTGAGAACTTATCCCACTGTACAATAAACTTGACATCTAATCTGCTGCTTGGGTTTGTCACACACCCAGTTGAGTTAAACTAATCAGCCACCACAGTGCTTGCAGTCCTCCCAACACTTTTCCCTGGCAATTCTACAGCAGCTCCAATTTACTGGAGCTAAAGATGCTCCACCTACACGTTTTTTTCAGTTTTGCCCTGAGCAGTAAACTCAGATAACAGTGGCACTGGCATGGAGGATTCCTCTCCCAGCTGGATTACCCACCAAGGGATGACTTGGACATACACATGATCTACTCACTGAATTTTATCAAGTTTCAGGTGCCTTTGGATATGTGCAGGACTTCAAAATGCAGAGACTTCAAACAAGGTTTTCGGGCTTTAGTTTTAGTTTACAGGAATAGTACCTGAATTTGACTTCTGTACCAATTTGTATTCCTAAATCTGCTTTCTGACCTAGCCCTTAGTGACTGAGTGGCCGAGATTAAAATAACCACCCTTGATAATTCTCTAAATTCCTAAATTAAAAGCACTCCTCTGAGATACATAAATGGTTTGCCTGTTTCACATAGACCAGAAAATCAGGACCAAAGTCCAAGCAAAAATGACATATCAAAACACCAGCTGAAACAGAAGGTTCCAGCTGTTTCAAATGCCACTAAACCACAATGATTATTGCTAACATAAATAAAACAAAATCTTAATCCATTTTTATCAAGGAGTTACTAACCATATTTCTCTGTTCTTCCAGTAGTTTTATGAGAGTGTATTTTCATAAGCAAGGAGAAGGATGGCATATTAGGGACCACTTTCTCTTGTACAGTTAGAAAACCTCAAACAGCCACAAATGCATCTAACAAACAACTGAAGTTGGCCAATTCACATGGAATAGAAAAAAAGCTGTCAAACCAAGGTCTAAGTTATGTCCTTGCTAAGTAGCTTGACTTGTGGTGGGGATTTTATTGGACAATGTCACTTCCTTGTGACCACCACAAATGATAACAGTTGCAAGAACTTTACAATTGCTAAACCAAAGGAATGGCTGGAATTTTGGAAAAATCTTTACAGCGTCAGCCCAGGCTGACATTTTGTACTTTAAAAGCTATCTTTAAGGAACTAAATAGGTGAGAGAGCGCTCCAGAAGCTGGCAAGACAAAGGAAAAAAATATCAAAGCCTGCAAATGCCAAGCTGCTGCACTTTTGCTACGCTCCATGGTTGTGGTGAAGGGTTTGGGTTGTTTCATTTGCAGACTTGTGGCTCCCTTCATTCCAGTAACAAAAATGCCAATAGCATTTCTAAATTAAACCCAGCATCTTGTCCCTTCTATTTAGGGCAGCTTTTTCTTTGGCCCACCACATCTCCAAACACAATGCCAGTTGTCTCATACCATCTGTGTAAACTTCCCTCCACAGCTTCCAAAAGTGCCTTTTTTCCACTGCTGGGATCTTCCACTGAAGGAGAAAATGTTCAAGATGAGTCAGTGAATGATAATATTTTATTTTTTGCTAGCCAAGTTAAACTGATCACAAAAGGTTCCCCTTTCATTTTTATTTTTTTCTCAATTCCCACCATTATGATAATCTCCAAAACAGTCTCTGAGAACCCTAATTCTGGTTCTTTAGAATTGTGGATGGGGGAGGACAAGCACTGAAGTTTGATGCTGTTTGAAGTGTCATTGCAATTCCTCAGCACTCCAAAAGACTAATGGCTAAAGGAAGATACTTTTAAGGACACCAAGGAGAAGGTCTACAGCAGGACATGGCAAAGGGAAACCTGAACTTTCTGGAAGTTAATTCACTTTTATTGAAGCAGAGGAGCCACAAGGCAGGACTGTTCCCCTCCAGGAATGTCCTACCCCGATAAAAATGTCCCTCTTTTGGGGATCCAGAGTTGGATCTCCCCATGGCTGTTAATGGATGGTGTTTTGAATCCCAGTGATTTTCCCCAGGACTTGTGCTTCTACACCCTTCAGGAGATTTTGATCTCTTGCCTCTAGTTGTTCATCCTGGCATTTCTCTGCAAAGTTTGTACCTCTCCAGTAGCTACCAGGAGCTGCTGGGAACTGGCATGGGGATAAGTTAACAGGGTGCAAAAGGGTGAAAATGCAAGAATTACTTTTTTTACTGGATTTGTAGAGGGACTTAGGATGACAGATTTCTGCTGGAGAAGTGAGGATGACAGTGCACGAACATCTGGGTGAACAGCTGAAACACACTGTCTCTCTTTCCCCTCTGTAAAATACAAACCCTTGTCCTTTGTTAATAATCGTAATTCCCTGTTTTCCCATTACAATCAGCCTACATGTCTATGTTTGAATGACAAGGTAGCTTAGAGAAAAAAAAAATTTCCAAATAATTGTTCTGCAAACAATATTGTTCTTTCATACGAACACAACAATGGAGTTGTGTTCACAAACTCCCTGTTACCAATATAAATAATTACAAAACCATAAAGAAAAATAAATGCACACAATAACCAAAAGTCTAAACCCACCACTACTAAACAGCACTTCATAACTGTGGCTCTGAATTATTACTGCCTCACCAGCACAGCCACAATATCTGCCTTCATAAAATCCTCCACTTCACAAATTAAATGGATTGGATAATTAAGAAAGCCTATGTTTAGTCCACGAAGTGAAACCACCCTCACTATAACATGACAATGAACCCACGTTTTCAGAAGTGGTGACATTTTGATTCCCTGGAGTGGGAATGCATGATCCACACCTCCTTGCCCCGTCTATCCCACCGGGAGCTGTGTGCACGAACACACCCTGCCACTCAGCAGTGCTGCGGGTGCCTGGGATTGCCAGGAGCTGCCCTTTCCTTGCTGCTCCCATCGCTGGAGCTGCAGACAGATCCCTGCCTCTGTGTTTTCCTACCATGAGCCAGGAGATATCTGTTATAACTCCCAAAATATGTTGGCCGTGGAGCGCTGCCCGATTACCTTAGCCCTATAAATAGGACAGAAACACACCTATGGGGATGATGTAAGAGAATGTCTATGTTTCCCTCTGAGCAGCATCTCCAGACCAGCTGCTGACACTTTGCTGGTTGCATTGCACTTGTAACATCTCAGCGTTTGCCAGCAGGATTTTTTTCACCCTCTCTGCAGATGGCCAGGTGTTGTTATCACTCCACCCACGTGCCTGAGTCCCGCTCCTGGCAAAATTCTATCTTTGCTCATTTCTTGACCCGTGCTCATCTTTGCATTGCTTTTTAATTAATCCACGGTTAGCTGAAGCTCCTGCCATAAATCAATGATTTCCTTTCAATTCTTGTTAAAGATTTTTCATTTCCCTAAATTTGCAGCACGTTGCTCCGGAGATGTTAACAGCACACTTTTCTCTCATTATCAAATCAGCAAGGAACGGGGTCAATGAAGCAAAAAAACACAAACCCAACACTGAAGACCTTCAGGCTTAGAGACATTTCTATCTGTCTCAGACATGCTGCAAATGAAAACATGGTCTCTTGCCACTTTGGAAGCTACAGGCCAGATCCTTACTGGGTGTAAAGCACCAGGTTTTGGGACACACACATCATTTCCTGATTTATACCAGCTGAGTATTTGACAATTCTGTCTACTCTCTAGCTGAGGGAAGAGCTGCCTGTGAAACTACCCCTCAGACAGGAATCATTGGAGTTTTCTAAATGAAAATTTTCGTACCTTTTTATTTTGGCAAGCAGAATGTGCAGAGTTCTTCAGGGGACGCTCACATTGAGGATGTCTCTTTGTGCCATTGCTCAGCATCTCATCTCTTAGCACTTTTACTTAATAAAATTCTAATCACCAGGGAGTTGAGTTTTCATCCTGGGGTTCAGTTTTCAAGCCACTGGCAAATGGAAAGAGCCTTAAAATCCCCCAGACTTCCTACTAGTGTCCGGTTTAAAAAGACAAGATGAACAAATCACACAAAAGAGAGTGGTGAACATACCTACCTGTTTTCTTAAAGGGAATGAGAGGCAAATCACTATTTAGTTCAGTGAAGGAAAATGCAAATTAAAACACATTTTAAGATAGTTTATCAAGGTGACCATGTGCTCAGCAAGGTCTGTGAGCTGCACACACCAGACTTCAGCCCAGTTACAGCATCCTCTGCGGCTCAAGCCCATGCTCACCAGGCATGTGAATCAAATTAAACTTTTAACTTCTTTTCTCCAGTTACCCTTCTGTGAATTTGGGTCTACATTTTCAGAAAATTGCACGCGCCGTTCCTACGATTATGCATGTAATCAATTAGTTATTTATGTGCACAACTACTGTGACCAGGTATGCAAATCTCCGAGCAGCTCTTGCCATTTTCCGATAATTTAGCCCTTTGTCGCTCATCCATCCACTTTTGTTCGAAGCACCAAGTTCATGGAAATTTAACTCATTTGAAACATATGTGTAGATCCATACGAACTGCCCAAAAGCGTCACAAAGAGAAAGGATAACCTTGTTGTTAAGGCAGGAGAGCGCGAAATCTGGTTTCCATTCTGAGTTCTGCCACACATTTCCTGTGTAACCTTGGGCAAGTCATGAACTGTAACCCAGCTCAGTGGAGCTGACCTACATGGAAAAGCAGACAGAGCCATCCTTACTCAGAGAGGTTATTGAGGCGTTTTGTGTGTTAGTACACAGCAAAAATATCAAAATAAGTAAGTGGAAGGTGCTAAGGAATGATAAGATAACAGCAGTGGTAGATCAGTAATGAGAGATGATCTGTACTTGGTGAAAAAACAGCAAGTGAAGGGGCAAATTGAGAACTGAGCAAAGAAAACAGCAAATTCAAGCAGGGAGATGAAAGAGAACCAAATGGTAACAGTGAGAATGAGCAGGCATGTGAGTAATTAACCTTTATACAGCAATCTTTACTGTCCTGCTTGGTCTTGTCCTTTCACAAAGGGCCACAGTGTCAGGAGACACTTGAGAACTGAGCTGGTTAATATGGCACTGGCCACCTCACAGGCTGTCTGATTGGCATGAATTATTCTTCATTAATCAGCGTAATCCTGACAGGGTTATTAATGCCAGGTATCGGCCAAAAGCTGGTGGAGAACATTGTGTTATTGAAGCAATTTCTGTAGCTGTGTTCAGTTAGAGGGAAACTTGCACTCTGTTTCCCTACACACCAGGAACGGAACAGCAAAGTCAGTTCTGTGGCTGCCATTGCTTCCTCCTTTTTGGATGAGACACAGTTAGATTTGCACATTACTTCACTAAATATTTGGGGTACGGCCTCATGGGAGCCCTGCAATTCATAATATATTCCGAAAGAACACATCTCCTGTAAAAAATTACCTAATTTTTTAGCTGACCTAGATATAGCACTCACACTGACATCACTAGGAGTCCAGAGCAGACTGATTGCAGTATCTGGCCCAAATTTATGACTGAATACAGCAAAATGTTCAATATCCTCAGATCCAGCTGGGATAAAATGTTACAACTGGGGCTCCATGTAGCAAATTCCCACTTTGATTAAGAAAAAAATCTTTCCTGGTGAGAAAACGAAACCAAGTTTTTGGAATATATTAAAAGATTGAAGCTCTTTACCTCTAAAAAAATGATTTAGTGGGTTTTCATTTCACACATGATATGCCTTAGAAGAATTTATAAATAAGAAAAATTAATATTGAATGAACAAAGAAAATTCTGGTACATTAATTATAAGGATTTCTGAGCTGCTGGCAAACGTTTGACAATATTCCTTGACACATGAACCCCTAAAGGAATTGTGATCCTGCCAGTTTGTGGGCAGTGGAGCCTCCCACTTCATCCCACCCTGTTCCTTCACCCCATCATCCTGCATGGAAAAACCACAGTGATTCCCATTACCCGCTTGGAAGTGAGAAGGATGCAAGGGATGGGTGTGAGTGCATCAGCCTCCTGAGTTCCCTGGAATCAATTCCTGTTTGATCTGGAGCATATCTTTTGGAAAAAGATACCATCTTGATTTAAAATGTTCCAATGAGGGAAAATAGGCTACAAATGTCGGGAAATTATTTTAATGGCTAATTAAACTCGATTAAAAACCTGTGATGATCAAAAAGGAGCTTCACAGGGGTCCTTATCACCTACAGAGGAGCTCAAATTTATTTGGTTTTTATAGGTCAATTGCACCTGTGTGATGTCGCTTATTTTTCTTAATACAAAAACACACTGTAAAACCATGTCCAGTAGAATGATTAGAAGTGTTACCATCCCCTTCCAGATCTTATGAGGTGTCTAAACATAATCTGAAAAATGGAAATAATAGGCATGTTCTGTGGGAGCAGCTCCTCCACTCTTCAGCTGGTCTTCATTCCTCTATCTGAGCTAAAGTCACTGGAAAAAGCCAGGCACTTCCACAACATGATTCACTGCATCTTAGCTATGCACCTACCTCGTGTTTGGAGGCATGAATCACATCTGCAGCATGTGTGGCAGTTAACCAGGGAAAGGCCAGATGGAACAGCTCTACCTGACGGAAAATGCTCTGCAAGGCCGGGGTGGAGTGCCTGGGGACAGAGCCCGACACCAGTGCCTGCCCATGAGGGATCTGCTTGGGTCTCACACCCACTTTAGGTTCTGCCTTCAGAGAAAGGGTTCAGTTGTTGGTGTTTCTGCCCAGCCTAAAGTGATGCCTAAAGTCTTAGCTTTTATATTTTTCAGATTCTGTGCTGTTTCAGTGTGTAGTTCTGGGTTTCATATTAAGTGTTGGTAAGCTCTCTTCACAGGGTGGGTAGACGAAGCAATTCCTTTTCTAGCCTGGGACCAAGGACAACCGAAACAAATTTCAGGCCCAAGAACATAAACAATGGTGAATTGAAGAAAGAAAAACAAGGAGCATGGAACTTCATAACCTGAAGCTACAATTGGACAATTGACTCCAACATGCTAATGAACCAAAACTTATAAAAGTGTAGGACCTTGTGACTGGTTGTTCATTTTGTGACCATGACCATTTTGGGGTGCATCTCGGGTGTAGCCCAGCTGGGCTCTTGTACTGCTCACGCTGTGTCCATTGAGGCCTTTTAATAAATACCTACTTTGTCCTTTTGCTCTGTCTAGTCTCCGTTCCAGGTCAGCCTTCCGAGGCATCACCTGAACCCCTGCAGAGCTCCCAGACCAGATTGCCTTGGCCCAACCATACATTCACAGGCACTTGTTTCTGTTTCTTCAGACAAATTATCCCCTCCAGCATGGCAGAAACACATCCCTCCCTCCCTGAATGGGTTTTTGTAACTCCACAGGTTTTGTAAGCAGTCGCCACTTTAGAATTTGATCGCGAGGGGAATTCCTTCCAGCGCAAATGAAGTTAACGTTCCTTAAACTGCAAGTTCCTTAAAGGAGAGCTCCATCTTTCATTTTCTCTCAGTGTTGTGCTCACCTACAGGCCCTAGAGAGTTAATAACCATAATGCAGAGGTGGTTACACAGGTGGAAACCTAAAACAAGATGTCAAATGGGAAACTCAGCTTTCATCCATGGCTGGGGTCATCACTGGAATGCAAAGAGATCATTTCATTTACAGAAGGCTCAGTAATTGTAGAAGGAATATCATCTACCCCCTTCTCCACTCTCCAAAGAAATTACCTAATAGTTTCCAATTGAGATGGCTTTCAAAAGAATTTGGGTTTGATTCAGCCATCATCTCAGAATAAGGAAAAGTATTTTACTCTTCAATTGTAATTTTCATTAGTTGCCTAATGCCAGCTGAAATTCACACCATTCCTCAATCCAACACATGCTTGTTAAATTTTTACTTCCTTTGACAATAGAATAGAATACATAGGCAAAAGTAATAATCTGCTGTACCTCTAACCCAAGATCCAAAAAAGTTCCTTAAGGAACTGGATTTAATTTCTAGGCAGGGAAGATGAGTCAGAAGGAGCTCTAGGGCTTTGTCTGGGATCACACAACAAGCCAACAACTGACTTGGGAATAAAATCCAGGTGTATTGTTTAACTTCCATGTGCCATCCTCTAACCAACACTGCCATCCAAATTCCTTCTCTCTACAGCAATATCTGATTTTAGTTGGGAAAGAGCAATTTTTGTGCAAGATTCCAAAGAAGAGCAAGTTATCCTACCTGAACCCGTCAAATATTAAAATACTGCTTTATTTTGGTTTTATGGGTAAGAAAATGTCTATCCCACCTGTCAGTTCCTGCCACAGAAATGACAGCTCTGACAAACCTCAATGCTCTGTGTCTGCTGTTGAAAGATCTGGTCGCTGAAAAGATGAAAAATGTGGTTTAGAATGGAAAAAACCATTCAGCTATTATGACAAATATAAGACTTTCTTTCTGAGTCCTCTGATGAAGCTTTTTAAATGTTATTTGTTAACTAAAGCATGTCTTGTTGGTGTACACATTCAAAAGGAGTACTTAGGACTGACCTAATGAGGAAGGGGCTGTTTCAGGAGGACAAGGACCAGCTACAAAGAAGTAATAATGGAGATGCCTTTGAGGACAGGGATGCCTGCAGAAGCCACAGAGACTCCTCCTTTTGTCTCCAGACAGATGACAAGGATCAGGATTCTTTCACACACAGAAAGAAACAATTGCTGGGTGCTTGAAGGAAATTCAGTTGAGCCCCAGATACTGTAAACTACAAATCTTTTGTTCATGCAGAAGAAAATTATGATGGTTGCAAATCCCACATACATCAATATCGAGTTGTTGGGGCTTTTTTTCAAATAGTTAGGCAAAAGCTTTCTCTGGTTCCTCCCACAAAATGCCTTGGGAACTTGCAGATCCCAACTGTCAAGGAGTTGCCCTTTTTGTTCGGTCTAAAATACATCTATATTTTTCTCCTCCCCAATTAGATAATCTTTATTTTTCATTCACCTCAGGCCTAGCTGCATAACTTTGACCTCTCTGTGAGGCCTGGGTAAATCCTGGAGATGCTGGGCCACAATTCTTAAGAAGGAAACTTCAAGTTCTTTCCGCTTCAGTTGCCCTTCACATGTCTGAGGCAGTTAACGCTGCTGCCCCATAGTCTGCGTGGCAGGAGCTGTGTGCTGGCTGTGGCACCCATTGTCTGCATTTTTCCTCTCGTTAGTCTCCTTGACCTTTCATTGTCTTACTCCTGCAGTGTCAGGTCAGACTTAGTGTAGGTCTCCCTTCACTAAGGACCCCTTCCCTTTCGTGGATCACTAAGCAGGACAATTGCTCTATCCATCTTTTCAGGGTCTATTGTTGAGCCCCCCCTGAGCTGAGAAAGGTTTGATTCACTGGGAAACCATTTTGGTCAAAGGGAAACCTGACTATGTGTCCTTTTAGGAACTCTGTCTTAATCACTGACTTTTTTATCTGGGATATGAAGAGGATTCAGGAGATCAAAAGGTTTGGGAGTACATGGGTTTGACCACATTTTTCCTGGAAATAATGGGAAACCTCCACTGAAAAATGAGCTCCGTTACAATGGGCAAACAAGAAGGAAAGCCACATAGTGTTCCCAGAGCATTCTGAATCGTCAGACCTTCAATAGCTTCCATAGAGAAGGGAAAAAGTAAACAGAAAATGTAAATGGAATGTAATAATTAATGGACCTAAAGAAACAGACTCATTTGATTTGCGCATAATCGCTGCCTTTAAAAAAGAGATAAGTCAAAAGGGATCAACAGAGCAGATGGAGAAGGCTGAAGGCTGGAGGTTCAGTCTGGCTGGGTGTGCAGTGGGTTTGTGTGGGGTTGCTCAGGATTAGCAGCTTGTCTCACCTCCACCAGTGGTTCCGCATCCAACAGCCCCACGTACTTCCCAGGAAAAGCCACAGAGATCCTGCTGGAACATCACAGTGGAACTGTGCTGGGTTTGAAGTCAGTCCTGCTGATGCCTTGAACATTTCCTCCCACATTGAAACCCTGACCATTATTAGCAATTATGAGGACAAATTATATACGACAATCATGAAACTTCTACACTTCCAAGGAAGTTCACCAACAGCAACCATTGCCATCCAGGCAGTTCTTGAAACAAGAGATGTAGGCGCCTCTTTACTTTCCAAATATCAAATCATTTATTTCAAGAACTTATCGAAAAACAGGAAGAATGAAAATGGCTGCTTTCCCGCAATGTAGCTGGAACCCTTTTACCTACTCGTGTGCCAAAATGCTTTTATAAATGAACATTTAGCTCTTCCTTCAGCAAGCCATTACCTCTGCACAGAGTCAGCTCGAGCCTCTTCAACATGCGATGCTGAAAGTTGCAGCGCAAGATAAAAGAGAGGAAATGGACTGGTCTTGGGGAGGCAGGCGAGCAAAGGGAGGAACTCGGAGAGAAAACCTTGGAGAGCTGGACTCATATTCCTGCTATCAATAAGATGAAAGAAAAAATGTAAGCAGAAGCCAGTGACTCAACTTTTCCCTTTGACCCAGGCAAAGTCAACAGAGAGCCAGGTTGTTTGCCTTTCTCCAGGGATCTACTTTTCCCAGCAATTATCTGAGCTTCTCCTTACATTTTTTCCCCCAAAACTTTTAGCAGGAGTAATTTAGGATTTTGCTTTGGAAAGTACCCCAATTTGAGCTAAAATCTGTATTTAAACTTCAGTACATGCTGAGATCTTTACCTGAATAAGAGAAAAAAGGCAGTGTGGATATATCCATCAACTGGATATAGTGAGCAGCTCTGCACTGGCTTTTGGATGAGGAGCTACTGCTGACCCTAAACAAGGAGAATAAACAGACTAAACATTTCTTCTCCAACTAAAAAAAAAAAAAAAAGAGAGGGAAAAAATCCTTTCATAAAGAGAGAAAAGTCAAAATAAAAGAAAAAACCTTTTTACCATGAAGTGTAAAAAGTGACAATATCTACATCTGTGGTATTTCAGGGGTACATAAGTGCAGAATTCAATGAGATGTGAACTGTTCCTGTCTTCTACAATGAAATTGCTGAATCTGGCATTTCTTGAATGAAACACAGACATAATCCTTGTGATATTTACATTAAGGATGATGAGGAGAATAATTTTTTTTTCTTTACTGACACATATTGCCATGGAAGGAATGACAATATTTACAGTAACTTTAGTGCCACCTTAATTTGCTGCTGCCATTTGATTTCCCAGTGTCAACCGATCACTTCAGGTCAGCAGCGTTACTTTCTGCCAACATTACCAAATGGAAGTGTCCAGGATATTAAATATGCTTGCATTTACATATGAGAGGAAAGGGAAAAGTGATACAGGCATTTCCTGTACTGTAGAAACACCAGAACATCATTTTAGTTGAGCTGTGACTGGCTCAGTGACAAAGTTCTGCTCCACAAGTGCCTAGTCCTGATCTTTAGTGACACTAAATATCGATTTTTCTATTGATGAGGTTACAAATATAAGAGAGAAAATAAGTGATCGGTGAAGGAAAACATAAGCAATTTCTGCTGATTTGGTGGAATCAGTACAGCTGCAGCTTCAAATTCCCAGAGTCAGAGAGCAATACTGTGGGATATACTCCAGACATACCAGGGAAGCCCTTGGCAAAATGGAAGCCCACAGTTAAGATTATTTGGAAAACTGTGGAGCTTTATGCACACTTTAAGCTTGATCAAGAGAGCTTTGCTGAACAGGTCTAAGGATCTAATGACTTCCTAGTGCATTTACAGAAGTTTGGTCCAGGAACATGCTGGAGGAAATACCTTTAAGTGGGCATGAGGAATTGTTTTCCATTTCCCTGGTGACCGCACCTCTTTGCCTGTAGAAACAGCGAGTTGTCCCAGGTATCCTCACAGCTCAGTCTCTCTTGATGAGCTAACTTGGGTAAAATTTTTTACAGCCCCCAGGAGAAATTAATTCCCTTACTTAGACTGAGAATTTAACTTTGCACAGCTAACTAATTTGGAAAGTTTCATACTGCCTTCTCTGCCAGCAGATTGGTGGAGGCAGGACCTCCAACAAAGTCACAGCAAAAGGAAGAGGGTCACCTTTTCCATTTGCATGGCTGGATCAGGAAGAGGATGATTTACTCTCCCCATCCTAAACTCCTACTGAAATGAGCAATCCTGTTCCTCACAAAGGACTGCTGCACATTTAACTGGAATGGCAATATGGTCACTTGCATAGCTGAAGACATAAGGTTTGTAATACGATTGAGCTAATTGCTTCCAGAGGGAAAGAAACAGACAGAAGCTATAAAAAGTTATCCAATATTTGAAAATCAGGTTTCCCCCCTCCAACCCCCCAACTAATTTTGATAGCAGAGCTTTAAATGTCAGGTGGAACACAAATTACTAACCATTTTTCTTGTCATCGTGTGCATTTTTTGTCTTTTGTTAAATCTTTTCTCCACTACTGGTTCACGCTCATAGCTCCAATAGTAAAATATACTACAGACAGGTGGGCAAAATGAGTGTGCATTCTGACTAGTTAGTTTCAATTAGCAACTAACTATTGATGTCTTATTCAACCTTGCAATTTTCTAATCTTGAGGCACCAAGTAAGTGCAAAATTGTATTAACTCCTCTTCTGTAACAGCAGGGCCAGTAGCTGGTTAAAGTCACAGGAAAGATTCCCATTAACTTCAGTGGTCTGTGAATCAAGCTCTTGATATATATAGAAGGCCCCTGAAAACAGAGTTTTGTTTTTTAATGTATTGTCTCATTTGTTGAATAGCATGGCTTGCTGCCCAGTGTTATGGCAGTTCACAATGACTATTCTTCCCACCCATTCTCCTTCTCCTCCTTCCATTAATCAGTGATGGGTCAAATTCAAATGTTTTGGAAGTTCTGTCTGGTTTTGATGTGACGGTACATAAAAATATCCACAAAGTGGTTATTAGGGTGCTTGGTGTGGCTGCATTTGTCCTGGGGAAACCTCCCCCTCCTCTCTGAGGGCAGCAGCACATTTTGTGGGAAGGTTGGCAGCTCTACAAGGTCTTCTTTGAGGCAGGCTCCACTCCCTCTGCCCCAGTGGTACATCCATCATTTTTGGTTTTCCTTTCCAAAATGCTTTTCACAAAAGTCACTTCCTTGTTTCACATTACTCCATGCTTTGTGAATTCAGACTGAGACATGCTGTGAAACAGATCCATATCTGGTGTAAATCAGCATCATCCTGCTGATCTCAGTGGAGCTGCAAAATTCTGCACCCATGGAGCATCTTGCCCATGACCCTTCTGCTCAAAGGGGCAGCTTTGGTGAAGTGAAAAGGGGTTCATGTGTTTTGGGGAGAGATGTTGGCAGGAACACCAAATTGCAAATCTCACCTAAACCACAAGGTGTTGAACTTCACAGATTTTGACATCTCTGTTCTGTTTAATGAGATGATTTTTCTCTCTGACAACCCTTGCATTGTCCATTTCTGGGTACTAGAAATTGGTGAAGAGCAAAAAAAAAGGAAAAAAAAAAAAAGGACAAGGCTGATAAGAGCTTAATTAGTATCATAAAATAACCCTGTATAAAAAGATCTTTTGCACTCCTGTTTCCTTATATAACTCACCACCCCCAAGCACCTTTTTAAAAAGTCCCTCAAAGTTTATTCAAGGATGCTTTTTAGTTAGGTTTACAGTATTTGTCCCTTGTTGGCCAAAAGTGACAGAAGGGATTTCAGTGTGCTGCTCTTACCATGGTAACACTGCCTCTAATTTAGAGTAAGTGATTATACATGTTTGACTGTCAAATCACTGCATGCAGCTTTTGTGGTTGGGGGCTTGTTTTATCAAAGAATTCTGCTGAACCTCTTCCAAACCAGAACTCCCATGTGTATAATTATATTGTATTTTCATTATATAAACTTTATTTTTAAGACTGAAAACATATGAAATGATTATGGGAATGTGCGTTCTACAAGACACCGCCACGTACTTGTGGGAAGAGAGGTTTGTAACATAAACCAAATGTTGCCATTAATATACAGGTACAAGATACATCCTTGTGACTCAGGAAACTAAGGATGGGAGAGAGAAAATACAGACAATTGAACTTCAGATTGAAAGAAACCCCTTATTTCACGTTAAATAGCACCTGACACTCTCTGGAAGTAGATCTTAAGGATTCCTAGCCTGCAGCTGAACAGTACTTGTATAGCAAATTTAGTTTCTTCCAAAATATCTTTCAAACTGACCCTTCAAAAAATTGTATTCCTTCATTAATGTATTTGATTGGTGGAAACACTTCTGTTAGAGACCTATTTTGTCCCGGGACAACCTACTTTGCTGTTTTTCCCCAAAACTGTACATTTGGAGTTATGTCTTTAGTTTCATTTCACTCTTACGTCACAACCCAGCGAGGATCTAATTTCAGTTTGAACAGGTACCACAGAGACCAACATTTTAAGAGATCTTCAACGGAATATTGTTTAAGGCAGGATCCAAAATCATACCCAGCAGCAAGGTCTGGCTGGAAGGGATAAACTGGGTAAGTTCTGAGTAAGTTGCCATCACTTTAATGTCCCCAGTCCATACTTATTCATATGGATTCATAGATTTTATTTTATTAACCAGGCTGTTAAGCTTTGTCCTCCTGTCAGAAACAAGGAACTGAGTCACCACGTAGATTAAACTATTTACCAGCTACATACTAAGCATGTCCACATGATTCAGCACTTGAATTTCCACTCTCCTGCACCCTTATCCCATTGCCCTAAATAATAAACTGTCCTCTATTTCAAATACTTTTGGTAGTTTCTTTCTGTCTGCCTCAGTAACTTTTGCTTGACTAATAGTGGTTCTTTAAAAACAATCCCCCAGAGAAATCAAGACTCTAAAGGGTATGCTATGAAAGCAAACCATTTCTTTTGTGTATATATATATATATATAATATATTTATGGACATATATGCACACAGAGAGAGAGATGCACAGAGAGCAAACCAAAGCACACATCCATCATCAGAGCAATCTGTGAGTCACCTAAGACAAATGCTAACTCTTTCAAGGCAACCCTATACAACAGATCAATAAACAATATCCTCAGTCTCTGGCTGGGAATTTAGACCCAGTCATTTACCAGCCAAAAAATAGGTCAAAGAATAATGGTGATAACTTGCCTTATCATCAGGTGCGGTGTGTGACAAGCCTGCTCACATGGCTTCTGATTTTTCTGTCGAGGTGACAGCCCAGAAGTCATTGATGTCACAGTGCTGCAAACCTGAGTGGAAAACCAGAGACAGGTTTTCATAAAACACCACTTATAATTATGTATAATTTATAAGGTAAGATATAAAAAACTTCTAAAATGACGGCAAATGCAGAATAATACCTGAGTTGAATGCACACAGGGCTTCTTAACCACCAGAGAAGTCACCTGAAGAGAGTTTTGCAGCTCAGTGTAGCAAATTCCTGCACAGCATTCTCAAAGTCCTCAGCCTGAGCCACTTTGAGCTCAACTGCTCTTGGGCAGAGAAAGCTGGGAAGCTGGTGAATCACTGCCGAGCAGTAATGTATGCTTTTATAATCTTCACTTTAAGGAATGCCCATTCTACATCCCAGCTATTGACCAGCTGATACAGGGTGCAGATGGAATGTGGTTTCCACATTTGGAAGCACACTGGGGTGAATCTGTTCCTGAAGTGTGTTTATGTTTGAGGGACTTTGCATGCAGGCTATCTCCTCAGCGGCATGTTAAACGCTGCTCTCCAAAGAGAAGTGCAAGAGGCAGTGTGGAGGGGGAGGAGAAGAATCCAAAAGGATGGAAAAGCTGCAAAATACATTTCTTTTGGGACACTGAAACTGCATTTTCAAGATTTGAAGAGCCTTTCTCATTTAAAGGAAAAATAAGAAACTCCAATAAACTTACCACAAATGATTAAGTGTTGGGGGGGTTCTGGAGCTGTAAAACAAGACACTGTGTTTTCAGGTTATCTCCACAATGAACATAATTTGACAGAACATCATGTGCTCAAACACTTAAATCTCTCAAAATGTTTGCAGGTGATTTTTCAATTTTCAAAGCTCTCCTAATTTTACACCATCTCCTTCCCTCTTTCCGTACCTCCACGTGGATGCTGATACGTGCTGTCACTTAAAATTTGTCTTTCACAGCCTAAGCAATCATTTTTGGCATAAGGGAAGGGTTTGCCAGCATTCTGTGGCATGGCTTTTAGGCTTGGCTCTCTCTCTGTGCGTTATTCCACTGAAGGCAATCAGTTCACATCGGGTATTCTGCAGACCCAGTACTGCGGGTTCTTATCACTTCTAGAGAGATCAGAGCTAGAAACTTAACCACTGGCTTGAAGACAACACAGAATTGTCCCTGGATTTGCTCCTAAACCCATGTAAATAGTTTCCCCACACCCAAAATAACTCCCAAGCTACCTTCCCGCCTCCTCACACTTCGATATCCCTCCGCACTTCCCGATCTTGGCAGGAACATTTCAGAAATAGCCATCACAATGGTGTTTCCACGCCGAAAGAGGAAACGCTGGGTGGGAGGAGTTTTGGAAGGGACGGAGGAAGCGGAGCTGTTTCCACAGCGGCGCGGGCTGCGCTCCTGCCGGGAGCGGCTGGAGCTGCGCTCGGGGCTCCGGGGCCCGCCGGGAGCCGCGGCCGCGCAGCGCAGGGCCGGGAGCAGGGAGGGAGGGAGGGAGGGAAGGAGGGAGTGTGCCCAGCCCGGAGCGTGTGTGGCTCCCTGCATCACTCAGCACAGCTGACGCTGACAGGCCGCTCCAAACTGTTGAACAAACTGAATGAATCAAGGTCAGGCCAGAGTCAGCCCCCAGCGTCCCTCCCTCCCTCCCTCCGCGACTCACTGAGACATGAAAGGTGCTGCACGGCTCCTCAGCCGGAGCTGCCCCGTCACATGTTCTGTCAGCAATCCAAGATTTTAGTTCTGAACTTTTCCGTGGAGGCAATCGCGACATTTTCTGGCTGGGGCGCGCCGCGGCGCTCGGCCGGGGCTCTCTCCGGGAGGGAATGCGATGTCCGTGCGCCGGGATTGCTTTCGTGCGTCTCCACCTGCTGGCAGGCGCTCCGCTCCCCGCAGCCGCCCGACCTGCGGGCTGCCCTCCCTCTCGCAGGAGGGTGAGCGGACGAGCGCGGCAGGACAGGAGGGATCGCTTCCTTAATCTGATAACGAGCAGCATCCTGCATCGCAGGTGACAGGTGGGGGGCCGCTGAGATTTTTCGCAACAAGCTTTTGAACTTCTGGAGCCTCACTTGAGAAGATAAGCAGTAAGAAAGATATTTCTGGGGGAAGGAGTTCATAGAGTGTGGAGCCGTCAGCGTTTTATTTCCCTACCAAAACCAGATGCTAAGAATGTTAACGTGCTTTCATTGACACAGTGAAGGAGGGAAATTGTGTATTAATATCTGGAAGCATGAGCATTCTGGGGCCCACAACTTAGTTGCTGTGTGGTTAGGAAAGCAGTTACTTAGCAAATGCAGTCAGGCAGCTGTTTCAAATGGAAAGGCATAGAAATGATTAATGACTTCTATGCTTTAAAGAAACGAACCCACAGGATTTCTTTCTTCTACTGTGCTGTCCCACTTGGCCATTTCTGTCATGTGCCCTGGGACTTTCTTTGGAAGTTTTCAATGGGGTTTGTCGTGAGCTACTCTTTAGAAACTTACTGGACCAGATCTGGAGCCAGACAGATGCCAGCTGTGGATGTGACCCATTTGTACATACATTTACAGACTCTGAGCACAGACTGTCAACACTTGATATTCCATGAACTTTGTCCTGCAGCAGCAATAGTATGTCTTGCTTTCAGATACTGCAATGATGAGCACAGTACTGACTCCTATTTAGAGCAGGATCAGTGTCACCTTTTCCCTCTTGCAGCTGCATTTTATCCGGGCTACATTGTACAGTGGAGCAGGCAAGGGGCACTCTCAGGAACCCAGACAATACAAGGAATGAGCCTTTCCTTTGTTAGCCATGCCAGATATCAATATAGATTATTGGTGTTTCACCATCTCCTGCACTTACAGCAGTGGCTTGTTTTTATCCTTTCCAAACTACTCACTCTGTCTCACTCTGGTTCTTAGGTCTTCTCTGTGTGGCATCACAAGGCAGAAAAGGCTAAAAAGGGGATGAGGAAGAGAAAGAGGAATATGGAGAAAAGAAAAAGGAAGGCTATACAAAACAGACGATATTTTCACTGAACTGTTCACAGTGAATCATCCAGCCAATTTTATTGCATTACTTATAAGGGAGAGTAAGTTCTCCTCTGACTTGACTGCATGGAACTATTTTGAATTTACTTCTGTTCAAAAGGGTACATACCTTGGTCCACTTACGGTTGTGATGCCATATTTTTGATTGATTATGTGTTCAGAAATGTGAACGTTTGCTCTTCCAAAGTATTATCCCCTTTCAAAGGGGATATGGCTAAGCATTGAGAACAGGATGGATGCTACAGGAGGTGGTAAAGGTGCCCCATTGCATATCTGTATGATGAAACACATCCAAGTACATTTATTATATACCTACACAGGCAACATTCCTAGCAGGTCAGTATATTCAGTTTTTGTTAGCACCAGAGGTATGACTAAATCAGCCAGCTGCATGAACTCAAACCCATCCAGTAGTTTAGAAGGTGTATGAGTTTAATGCATCCTGAATGTGCCTAGTAACTTGGCTAAGCACATGCTGAAGGGGTTTCTCACAGATTACTCTAAGACCCAGCAGAACTGGAAGATGATATTTCCTTGTCTACGAGGATATTGCTCTCAAGTCATCGTTTCAACACAGGAAGTTATCTGCAACCTGGGGCAACAGTGTGCCCTCGGACACAATTAGCCTGCTGTCTGGTGGTATTTAAGAATTAGCCACATAAGCCTTTCTTACGGAGTTGTTGGAAAGGCTCAACTGATTATTTTAACTAAGCCTGTTTAAAATACCCGAATAAACTGTTGCAAAACAAAAGCAACTTTTGCAAATTTGAACTGCAGGCTTCCTTTACATCATTTATTTTCAGTGTAGGAATAAAGACCAGCTAAAGTGAGTGGTGCTTCTCTTTCTATATCTCTCTGGAGATCTCTGTCAGGTACCCAGGTGAATTCACACCAGTGCCATTCAGAGCTCACAGCAGAAGGATGAGCTTTACACATGTGAGTTCCTCAAATCACACATGGAGGTATAAATTCAGCTCCATGTTTCAATCCACTTTGTTGAAAGCAGAAGTTGCTCCAATAGCCTGAATCTTCTTCCACAGGCTATTTTTGAAACTGATATAACTCAGACAGGAAGTGTGAGTGTGTATCTGTGCTGCTGAGCACCACATGAGGGTCAGATCTGTTTTCTGAAGTTGACTCCTGCTCCTGGTTTTGTTTCATTGTTTTTTTATTGTTGGTTTTGGTTTGGGGTTTTTTGGGTGGGTTTTTTGGTGGATTTTTTTTGTTTTTTATAACTGCAAAATACTTCCTGAAAACTTATCCCTGGTAATCCTAGAGGGTTTAATAACAAGGTCTTATTCCTAACTGGATCATCTAGCTGTTGTGCATATGGATAAATATCTCTCTTGTTTTCCTGGCTCCTTTTATCTTTCAGTATTTAGTCTGTGCTCTCAGTTGACACTGTCTCAGTTACCACAGTATTTTACTGCCATATTAAAAGTTCTTTTAAAATAGTGCTCAGTTAAAGGTCCCTCCAAAGTACAGCATGTCTGCCATCCATGAAAAAGCATATTCAAAAAAAGGCTGTGAATTTCATGATTGTTGTTACTATAATTTTATGTTTTTCCCCAAAGCATGTTGATGCTGAGCAGAATGTCAGGCAGGTCAAAGAGTCTCATGCACCATTTGCAAACAGATCCTACATCAGTGGATGTCCTCAGGCCTCAGAGTTTGCACTACCAGTGAGGAAATACTGATTTTGAACATTTTCACCAGGAGTGCCCTAATTAGTGTTTCTGTTTTGGTAAGAAAGTTACTGCCTGCAAATTCTCTGCCAGTCTCAAAATATAAAGAGGTGGGTGGTTTGCTCTTGGTATTAAAGGTGGGTGGCTGGGAGGTGGCTGCCCTCAGTGAAACCCCACAGGGGGCTTCACCATTTCAAAGCTGGTGGTACCTCGTCCTGGCACAGGCCTTTTTTATCCCTCTCCTTTCTGTCCTGCAAGCTGAGGCTTGTGAGCACCATGGGGGGG